>JALLOT010000824.1:0-17492 GCA_036939595.1 Thalassiosira livingstoniorum
CTTAGTTATATCAACTCATTTCTAAAAACGACGGGCAAAAATGGATTTTTTGCCATTTTTGTCAGTGCCTCTGGTGGCTTCTAGGGTGAATAAAGAGTTTTTACTAGTGCCAATACCCCAGAGGAATTGTATTCAATTGGTTCTCTCGAATTTTGGTGCAAAATTGGGCCAATTGGCCTCGTTGGATGAGATAATTATGTTCATAGTTGTGAATGTAATAGTAATAGGCTAAGTTCACAATTGTGAACCTTCTGCCAGACAGCATAGTGCCTCAGATAATACAAGACTGAATCCTATTTTGATTTGGCAGTTGTGTTGGCAGATCAAATGGAGTGTGTGTGGTTCATATGAAATGCCAATTTTTTTCACAAATACAGCAATGGTGATGGCAATAGTTGCCTTTTACGTTTACGCAGCAGTCACTGACAATGGTGGTGATGATGATGGAAATCAAAGGCAGTGGCTTGAGGATTCTTTAGTGGGTAGTCAATAATATTTTTGGTAGGGAATTTGACATTATCGGGGGGGATTAAGCCAATGGAAGACAAATAGTTACATTTGTGTGTGTTTTATTACAATGTGACAATGGTTAGGGGCTTTTTCAAAAAGTGTCACATAGCTGCGCTCCAATATTATTAATGATAATGAGTAAAGCTATGTGCTCATAATTGAGTATAAGCTTACTAGAAAGATGTTGGATCCTACATACAAATACAAAAAATTCACTGGCTAGAAGTGCTAACATAAATTGGCCTTGATGGGATTCATAATTTTTGGGGCTCATGAGTGACTGAATTGTTCTAAAAATAAAGAACAAAATAGAGTCAAAAAATATTGCCCTCTTTTGATCATGCAAACAGACATTCCTCTCAAAATTGAATCTTACAAATTCCAATGTTTCCCCCATTGTTGATGCTCCTTGTCCTTGGATTTTTCTTTGCCATAGAATTATTATATAGGATTTGGTATTGGCAGTTGTGGGTAAAGTGATAAAAAAGGCAAGGAGGAGATAGGAAATGAACATTTTAGTTTAAAATACCACATGCAGTATACCTTGATTATTATTTGTTTTTTGTGTACATGAGCTGCTTTTACATACCTAGTACAATGCATTATTTTACATAAAATGCTAAACCAATTTTTGTGATTCCTGATTGGTATGGTGTGCATCAACAACATCAATGAAAATGCATCATTTTGGTGGTACATTTGAAAAACTTGCAAACATGCCCATTTTGAAAACTGAAGGGTATCAGGTGCAAAACCATCATATTATGATCACAAACCTGTGCTCGAATAGTTTGCACCAGACTTCCTTAAAATATTTTTTTCCATTTTACAAAAATATTTTAGTCATCAATTTAATCTTTATTTGTTCTAATCTTTCCTACTTATTGTAGTATTTTTAAATTAACCCAGTGATGATAAAATTGTTGAAGGTGAAAATTCCTAGGTTTCAATGCTTAAATCTCACAATTGAATATATTTCTCATCTCTTTGTCCTTCTGTTTGTTGGCTATGTACTCAAGCAGTAGAACCTCTGTTGTTGTAGATTTGCTTTCCCCTAAAAGTGAAAAATGATCTACACCATTGAATTTTTTGGCTTTACAGACAAGAATGATGGTGATCTGAGAACCATTAAGTCCAGCTCATTAAATAGATGGGGTGTGGTATGTTGATGTTTCCTATTTCCTTGACAGTGTTGCAAGAAGACTTGACAATCTTTGATTCAAAGTCAGGATCTCCATATCAAATACATTATCTTCAATATTTTTTGAAGCACATGGCTTCTTCTTCCTAATTTCCTTGACCTTTGTCATTTTGTTTTTTCCACTGTCTTTTCCCTCTAGCATTGCCTGGAAAAGAATATCTACTCAATAATTCTTGAGTACTGAGCAATTATGTTGAAGAAACAGCACTCCTGAACAGGAGGGCCAATGCCTGTTCTAGTCGTTCATGTTCTCAGTAGTTGGGCTAAATATTGAGACCAATTTAAAAGTTGAAAATCAAATTATTTAATTATTTTGAGATAAATTGTCGCCAGTTCTATGCATAATCTCTACTAGCTAACTATTTGGCCATGGTTCTTTTAGTAATAATGCTTTGTTCAAGTGAGTGGTGAACATCGTGTGAGTAGCCTTTCTGCTACTTTCTGTCCCCAATGCATTATTCCTATCAAACACTGGTGAAAAATGCCTTTTCGATCAAAAGAGAAATACACAAAAATTCTAATCAACAATTAAATGTGTGTAACCAAAATAAAAGTAAATAAAAGAAATTTGATATCATTTTCTTCCTTCTTTTATGTTACTAACTTTTTTGTTGTCTGGTGATTCATGGTGCAACTAATTATTGTAGTTGAAAGGAGCTCAAAGTGTCCAACAGCGAAAATCCTGGGTGGTACGTCATGATCGATGTGATTTTTAAAATTAAAACAAATCATTTATAATCACTATCACATATCTATTTGATAACACAGACAAATCTAATGACTGAGTGTTCAAAGAATGGATAGAAGGATAATGCACTGCTCTATCTAGATTCTGACGAATGCTTGCAAACTCCTCGATCTAAAATAACATCAACAAAAACATGTTCAACAAAGAGCACGTTCTAAATTAAATTATGAGAGGATTCTTAAAACATGTTAATTTATGCAAAACATTAAGACCTTCCTGATTGATTGGTCGTGCTCTGTGGATTGTGAGGAATGTAGCCTTGATGTTGTCCTTCAGTATTTGGTCTAGATGCATTTTGTCTAAATTCCATTTCATTGGCTTGCCTTATGGCATTGCTCTGGTAAGTCGATTCTGTCAGCTGATTTTGATTTGAAGGATTAGGAAATTGAATCCTTGGTCTGGTGTCATGAGTTATTGAAGGTGGTAAATCGTTATTCGGTTTCTTATAAGAGAGTAAGTCATGTTGCTGATATGATCTATTTGTGACTGGCGCCGGTCTGGAGACGTGACTTTGAGGGGACCCGCTATGATGATACCCAGGTTTGGGAGGTGCCAGTTGTTTTCGAGTACCAATCTCCTCAGTCTGCCTGTTTACATTATTGCGTACCATATGATTGCTTTGAGATACCACTGAAGGATGAGTGTTATAGTAGTTCTGGTTCTTATTGTGTATGGGTTGGGTTTTGGAGCATTTTGCTGGAGCTGGTTCTGGTTTTGGGCTGTAAAGAGAAGAGTCCATTTTTGACGGATCACTGTTTACGTTGGATGGGAGTCGATAACCGTGGCCTTTGATGCCCCCAGCTTTAGTGGGACCTACGGTTTTAACATGTTGTTGTGGAAGCCTGCCAGGGAAGTTATCAGAAGAGGTCATGGAGTTATGGTTTTTGGGCATCGGGTCTTGTCTGCTTTGCTCAAAATGAGGTTTTCTCTTTCCTGGCTCTTTGTCCCTGAAGTTGGGTGTATGGGCAAGTGGAATAGAAGGGTTCGCCTGTCCTACTTTAAAGGAAGGGATTGCAGGCACATTAAACGATCTCGGGTGAGTCGGTTCGATCGCATGATCACGTTTAGTGACGACCGGACCGTGAAAACACTTCGTCCCTGATGATGCCACTGGAAACGACGCGTTTTCAGGTTTTGAAGAGTTGTGAATTTCATTCGACGCCTGTTCGTTCTTTTTTATCCTTCGTCGCGCACGATAGAGCCAACTCTCGAGCTGTCTTTTTTCTAAGCCAGTATCTGCCATGATTTTACTTTTTTGTTCGAGGGAAGGTTTTGGATCTGATGAATTCTCATCAAGCCAATTATTCAGATACGAGACAACTTCTTTGGACAAAGCCTTTGGCTTTGATGCTTCACTCGCATTACTGCAATTTCCTTTAATGTTAGAATTCACTGATTTTGAGGGTGGTGCGATGTGAGGAGCAGCAGTGTAAGATGTGTGGGGACGAACAAATTGACGTGACGGTTCACTTGGAGCAAACCCTCCAACTGAACCCGATGGTGGGGCATTACCTCCATGATAAGTTTGTGGACCTGGACGGCCTGTTACAACAGTTCCACCAGGATGGGCTACGGTACCCAACGGTGCGGACGAAACATTTGATCGGACTGGGGCAGGAAGGTGAACTGGTGCAGGAGGTGGGCGAATAGGTAGAGGCATGGAAGTTGATCCTGCAGTGGCAGCTTGGGCAGATCCCACAGGTGAGAAAGGCGGAATAGCTGGCAACCTTTGCACATTCAATTTCGGAGCTACATTCAAAACTTCCTTCTCGGGATGTGCAGTTTCCATCCCATTCCCATTATTTGTTTTGCCTTTCATTTGATTGGGCGGTACAGGAAGGGATGCACCAAAAAAAGCACCATTCACTTGAGGAATGCTGGGGGGCTTCTCCTGTGACTTCATTTTTTTTCGCGCCCGAGAAAACCAACCCTCTAGTTTGCGCTTGTCTTGGATTCCAAGGTCAGCCATCAATTTCTCTTTTTCGGAAGGGGTTGGAAACGGGTTTGATGAGTGTTCAGGCAATGCGATCCAACGACTTAAATAATCTTTGGCCTCTTGTGATAACCCTGCCTTTGATGGACTTCCATTCTTGTTGATAGCAATACTTTCCATTGATGAAAGTGGACGTGATACTCCAGCACGGTTGGTGTCTACGTGTGCAGGGGGGACCATAGCTGATTTGTTGCCTGAATTCTCTTTCAATTGAAAAATCAACTTGTCTAACTGTGTACCATCTGCCATTGCAGGCTTCTCCGCATGCTTCACGGGTTGTGCACTACTTGACAACAAAATACCATTAGTAGAAGTAGATACTGTTTCTTGAGATGTTGGTAAAGACAACGACATATCTCTCGCAGTTGATGGAACAGAGGCGTTGGCCTTTTGCGAATCAGCTGGATTAGGCACCATCGTTCCAAGTAACGTCGATTGCGGATTGAAAGAACCGCCTTCGTTTTTCTTGAGTTTCTTTCTCGCCCTGGCAAACCAATCCCTCAGCTGAGTATCTGATAACCCTGTGTCGGCAATGATTTTGTCCTTTTCTTCTCGCGTAGGAAAAGAATTAGTGGAGTGATTTTTCATCCAGCTGTTGAGGTATGCATGTGCAGCTGATGGAAGTTTTATAAATTTTTTTGGTTTCGTAGAAGGGTGAGAACTGATGTCGTTGACTGTTTTCGATGAGTTCGGGGCTGCACTTGACGAAGTAAACTGCGGTGTGAAACTGCCTGTTGTAGAGGAAGCCTTTGCCGCAACACTTAAATTTCCCACCACAGGCGGCTTTGGAGCTTTTATAAAAAGGCCCTCGTTCCCTGTAGGCACTTCAAGTGCGGCGGAATGTAAACCTTTCATTGGGGATTGTTTTTGGATCCTTGATGGTGAAATAACGTCAAATTTTCTTTTGTTTGGTGAGCTTGAAATCGTTTTTGACGGACTCGTATTCAATCCTTTTCCATTCACGGTTTCAGCAATATTTCTGGGTTTCAACTTCTTCTGTTTCTCATTCTTTCTTTTTTTATCAGTCATTGACACTGGTGGCTTCGACACACCACTACCAGTTTCACTAGAAGATCCAATAGGTTTTGCATGCTTTTTCTTCTTTTTCTTCGAGAATCCAAAATATTGTTTTGGTTTTTTTGCCCCACCTTTGGGCGCGGGAGTGTAGGAATGCGAACAAAGTAATGGCAAAACAATATAAGAAATATTCTCCAAGTGTTGTCAATTTCGATCATGAAGAAGTCACTCACATGAGGTGCAATCCTAGGAGATCCAACTTCAATCCATTCATCCAAATCACTCTTCAGTTTGTAGAAATGGAATTTCACTCTCTTCACATTTGAGCTAAAGTCAGTTTCTACAACTTGGGCCTCGCAATACCCAATTTTACCTTCTCGCTGCACATCGAACCATGCTGTAATAAGAAAAAGAAAAGAATCAGATCTGATAGCATCTTCGCCATATTTTAAAATTCAGCATAATAAAGTCTTACCTCCGATGTCGAAGTTTTCATTTGAATCAAATTTCACAGGCGCATCATCCATGTCCCATTCATCCTCCGGTGCAGCACAAGACCTTGATTTACGATTCCAAACATTGTCCTTGCAGAAGAACTTTTCAGGCAAAAGATCTATGTCAACATGCCAAGGAAGCTTCCTCCATTTGAGACACTGCGGATTCTCACATTGTACCCAATTCGCTACAGCTTGTGCAGGCATGCCTTCGTCTACGGTTGATTTCAACCTATCAGAAGCCGACGATTTGGCATCCACCTGTGCTGCAAAGGTGCTGCCATCAATGTCACTCTCTCTTAGCGCCTTAGACACATGGTAAATGTTCTCATCATTGCCAGTTACCAAAAAGTCCAAGACAGGAGATCCCATAGGCATGGTTGGATCTGGCGATGATGAATTCTTGGGACAAAAGTACTTTGCGACGTCCTTTGCCCATGGACTGCCACGTAGAGCGCGATCTTCGATCCAATCAGCTAGCTGCGGTTGAATCTTATCCTTGTATTCGGTTATGCAATCAGTGTAAGAGTTTCCATTCGTTGCAATTTCGACTTCGTTGCAGTCTTCTACGCAATCCCAACATCCTGTGACCGGTGGGAGCATCACACATCCAAACATATCTGGAAGTCCAGGTTTTTGGCCAATACCACCATTGAACCATTGGAGCAATTGGCTGAGGACATAATCCCCTGAGTAGTTCAAGGCAACAGTTGTTATCACATCTTCAGGAGAGCAAAATTCGCCACAGGATACTTTAGAAACGTCAGATCTAGTAGGCAATGCAATTGGTTCTTCTTTGGAATTTGCCAATACTGCAACATCATATTTATCTTGCGACGGATTAAAACTGATCGACTCGACTACGTCCGGAGATGTGACACTGCTTTGAGGAGGTTCTGCAGCAATGTGACGAGGGACTTCGTTTCCTAGCTCGCGAGCATAAACTTCGATTGGAGTGGAATCGAATTGACTAAAGGGCTTCAAGAGGAAAAACGTGTTTGTCGACGCATACAACAGTAATAAGTCAGCTGTAGCTTCGAGCATGTATCTATGCTTTCGGAATGTAGCCCAATGTTCAAGATCTTTTCCTTCCCATTCAATAGGGATAGATTGCTCGTCAGGAAAAATTATTCGTTTTCTGTGTTTGATGAGCCAACTTTCAAGATGCTTACGATCAATACCGATGTCTTTCGCCATCTTTAGTTTCTCTTCTTCCGTTGGGTATGGGCAAAGGATATGGGCTGGGTCTAATAACCAAGATGTGAGATACTGTACTCCTTCAGATGACAGTGGAGGTGTTTTTTTCTTGTCCTCTTTGGTGTCAGCTACCTTGTCTGTCTGGACTTGAGACTCGAGTGATGCGGGAGTACCTTTGTCTGTCTGGACTTGAGACTCAAGCGATGCGGGAGCACCTTCTTTGTCGTTAAGACCATTTCCACCAATCTGCTCTTTTTTGACCTCGAGGCATCCCCCTTCATTGTGTTCATTGCCATCACAAGATACTCCTCTTGAAGGGGGGACACATTTTGCCGTATCCATTGCAGAGCCAGGACTACCATTTTTACTTTCATCACAATGTGGTCCACCGATTGATGTATTTTTTTCGGGGTTGATAGAATGATTCTCCACGGCGAGGGGGCTGATGCACGGCCCAACCCCATTGGGAGATATTGGTCGCTGAAGCTGATGCTCGACCTTAGGGATAACACTAGCGGAATCTCTCGCACTTTCTGTCACTTTAATCAAACCGTCCAATCGACTGGACTTTGCGTCCAACTGCTCACTTGATTGGATTGAGAGAGTTTCTGATTTAATACCTTCAATAGCATTACTAGTATGAGCATCGGGGACATCATTTGACTGCTGCGCTGAACTCATGCTGCATTCAGACACCACAGGGACTTCGGCATCGCTTAGTTTCAATCCAGACACATGCGACTCCATAGTCTGATTATGTACATCTGAAAATGAGCAATCGCCCCCACCTCCCGTGATTCGCATAACTTCCTCTGACGTGCTAACAGAAACTTCCACTTTTTTAGATTGAAGATTTTCCCCATCGGTGTCCTCGGCCTTCACGACGGACATGGATGCAACAGCATTGTCCTGGACCGATTCTTTTTGCTCTACAAAAGTAGAATTTTCCTCTTTTTTAATACGAGAAGATGGACCGTCGTTTTCACCAGTTTTATTTGCTGACGTGGCACTAAGAATTCCTTTTTTCGTTGGCTTCTTGATCTTTTGTTTCTTAAGAGGCATTTCGTCTTTCTTTTTTTTTGAGTTGGCTCCTTCTCTCCTAACTTTTTCTTCCCACGCTTGGATTGATTTCTTCTTCCACGACAGTTTTACATCATCACTAAGTTCGTTCCAAGCTCTTGATGCGGCTTTGTTCACTGCATTATTCAATTCGAGTCCAGGCTGCAAATTAGGTTCCTCTTTTTCTACGATTGCACGAAAGTGGTGTTTCTTGCTTTGAAGAAAAAAGAAATATGATGGCTGAGGCTTCGATCCAGCCACTGACTTCGTGCTTTTCGATGACGAACTAGCTGGCTCGGAGTCCTGAGAGCTGATACGATCTTGTTTTCTCTTTTTGCCTTTCGATGAGCTTTTGTGCGCCTTTGTCACATTACTCTCAGCGAATGTCTCCTCAGCCAAAGCAAGACAGCTGATAATATTTTTGCGAAACTCAAGGAGGGCTTGTCGAACCAACCGTCTCGCATCAGATGCAGTGGTACAAGCTTTCCCTTTTTTATGATCTTTAGGAACAATAATAGATTTGTCCCCAAATGCGTCCAGTATCGGAAAATTCTTTCTGGTGCCTCGTATTTTTTTCCTTAATAATGATCCTTTAGGGAAGTGTTGCTTTACCATTTCAGCTAGGTTATGCACCACACCGTTGGGATCGTTCCAAATCCAATTTACAACTTCTAAATCTGACATTATCACCAAAGGAGCAGGCGCCAAATTGCGCAAAACCTCGGAATCCACAGCAGGTGCATCGCCTTTCGTAAAAATGCTCTCCCTATGTCTGTCCAAAACACGTCCAACACGGCTCAAGCTTTGTGCTAACTGCTGAATACGCTGTTCCATTGCAGACCACCCTTCAGCATCTGCAGCTTCCACAGTAATTTCTCTGTGTGGGATTGCTTCATCTTTAAGAGCAGGTTCGGGAAGGTTAGTATTTTGAATATTCATACCATTTTTTGAAGTAGAATCGACGTTTTCCTGTTTCTCCTTTGGTTTGACATTTTCTTTTGGAGACTTTGAAAGTTTTTTTGCCAACCTTCTTCTCTCGTCTTCCAACTTGGCTTTTTCAATGCCTCCTTTTTCAATCCAGTCATCCAGCGCCCTCTTTTTCCAGCCAAGCTTGATCTCATCGCTGAGCTCGTTCCAAACCTTTGATGCTTTCTTGTTGATTGCTCTTGAAAGATCTAACCCCTGCAATTCGGTGCCATGTTCTTCTTCAACAATGGAACGAAAATGATCTTTATGGTGTTGAAGATAAAAGAAGTATGTTGGTTGCGGCTTAGATCCAGCCACCGGTTTTGAATTCCCAGGTGTTGCATTGCCAGCATCATTATTTGGATTTGCATCCCGCTGCAACGATTGAGAACGAGATTTTTCTGACTTTGACTTTTTCTCCGCTGAAACAGACCCTTTCAATTTTTCTTGATTTTTTTCCTTCTTTTCCATTTGGTTGCAAAGCAAGGCAACGGGAAGCGCGCGACGTTCGTACTCAATATATCTAAGGGTTTCAGCAACATATGTCCTGAGCCATATTGGAACATTTTCGATGGAGTCAGGAGTCGCCGTTCGGTCTACATGATGATTGAAACTGACAGCACCAAAGGCTGCAGTGTTAAATCCGTGCTTTAGAAGCAGCTCAGAATCCTCTTTTGACATTACCTGCTTCGTGCAGCCACGAACTAAATTGGCAAATCGTACAGCAATGGGGGAGTTTCTGCTGAGGACCTGTTGATAGCAATCAGCTGTAGCAAAGTGAAGAAACGAACCCCTACAATTCCTGTGACCACACAAGCAAATCGCAAACCTGTATTCGTTCAGAGACTCAGTAACAGCATTGTAATCGAATGTTAATTCCTCTCCACGCTCTAGATCTCGAAGGGTGGTCATTGAAAGTGATAATTTGCCATTTAGGGCAACCACACGGACCTCGCACGTTGGATCACAGCTATGCGAGAATGACGACCCTAAACCAGATTTCCGAGAAGCATCAACAAAGAGAAGACTGTATCCGCGAGGATCCTTTACCGGCCTCTCCATTGCCATGTTGTAGAAGTCGGGAAGATTCGGTCGAAGCCCTAACTTATTCTGGGTTTGCTCTATCGCGTCTAATTTTTCACACCATCGCCAAGCAGGGTATACTTCGCCACGATAATATGTGACAAGCGAATTGGCCTTCAGACCTTGCTCGCCAATAACAACAGAACCGTGGCCTTTGGGATGAATGCGAAAAAAGTCATCTCCAAGTGATTCCGAGGCCAGTCGTATCAAGCGCGCGGCAGCTTTGAGCCACGGGGGACTATGGTATTTTATCTTAGAGTCGAGGGCGATACTTAAAAACTCCCGACTCTCGTGAGATTGCGCCTGTTGCTGTGTCTTGTCATCAGCTTGCTCGATTGAACCTCTGTCGCCTGAAACAGGTTGCAATCCCTCCAGTATTTTCGCAGCCGTGGACATTTTGTAGGCCAAATCAACAGGACAAGCATTTATTGCAGGAAGCAACCACTTTTCCACAAATTCAACTGCAATCTCAGAAGAAAATTCCGATTTAATGACTGCAGTGACATTTTTTCGTGTGTAGCAATCAATGCCCCAAACTGGCTGCTCTGCAACTTCGGCCAATGAAGGTCCTGACTCGGGTATTGGATTGCCTCTAGATGACGACATGGCATTAGATCCTTGCTCTACCTCAACACCTCCACCTCGATAATTTCTTGCGTGATCGCCATCATCCCAGTTTGCACTCCTCGCTTCCGGATGGTGCATTACACCAAGATCTGTCATAACACGATCTTGAACCTGAATCAGCAACGAATTCATTGTTGATTTTACTTGTGCACGGACAACACTGTCGTCCTTGGCCAGTGCCATAGCAGCTTTTTGAGCTTTACTTTTATACTTTGAAGAAGCAGAAGAATCCACTAAGTCTTTTTTCCGTCGTTTGCCTTTGGTTGCCTTTTTCGTAGTTTGGCTGGTCTCCACTGCGACTGTTTTCATCCATGTTTCACTTTGTTGGCCACTATCGTGGTATGTATATGCCAAGCCAACAAAACTGTCAGGTATGCTCGTCCCAAGTTCATAAATTGCATATGATTTGTCGAGATCTGATAATCCATCACAAACCACACTGGTTGTTTCAAGCCGCTCATATTTTCGTTCGGGGAAGGCTGTCTTCCGCCATTCTCCTTGCATGGCAGCCTCCCTATTGTCACAATTCAACACTACACTTTCAAATTTATGGCGTGTTTCACTTTCTTCCATCTCGGACTTCCGCCGACGGCCAAAACTGTTGTACATTTCCTCCATCATCTTTTTGATTTTTGATGCCGCGAAGCCCAGGTGACCGGAACCTTTGTCAACCCCATCAGGGTCTCGGGATATAGCCGCATCACACATTTGAGTAATGTCAGAAAAGAATATGTCCCAATCGACGCCAATCGGGTGTCGTAAGGATTTTGCCACCCCCTCATATGAAAGAGCATTGTTGTCAGAGTTGTCTGGTGCTTCAATGGCATCATTTTCTATAACGGGATTTTTTAATGGGGCATCTTTTCCTGGCTTGGAAGTAGACACTAAAATACCCTTAATCTCCTCTCTCCGCTTTAGCTCTTGAGCGACATAATCAATTTCATAACGCCCTGCCGCAAGACGTTTACGAACAACTATGAAATTAAATGGAGGTTGGTCCGGGAAGTGAATCTCCTTTCTTGGTCCAAGTCTCCTTTGAGGATTTGGTCCAGTGTCGGAATCCGAGCCATCATTGTCACCGTTTTCTTCTTCATAATTTTCATCAAATCCTGGTGGCGGCTGATCCAGAAAGAATCCAAATCTATCAGTCTTTTCCAGCCTTGCAATGGATCGTTCCAGTTCCTTTCTGTGACGGGTGTACATATCTTGAGCATTGGACATTCGTTCTTCTGATATTGCATTATTGACATCAGATTCTTCAGTTTCCATGGAGCTCAATCGTTTCGTGCTGCGTCGGGAAGATTCTTTTGTGCTAGCTTTTGAGGCATTATCCTCGGTTTCGTTATCACTTTTTGAACCGCGTTTCCTCTTTCCCGACTTGGCAGGAGAAACGTCGTTGGTGTTTTTTGTGTCTTTTCTAGATTTTTTCACTCCTCCCTTTTTGTTTTTCTTTCCGTCAGCAGCCTTCTCACTATCAGCCTTTTCTTTCTTTTCATTCTTCTCTTTTTCTTCTCTCTCCTGCTCTTTTTGCGTCTCATTCGTCGCCGCTTGTCGCTTCCTCAGCAATCGTGATGACCTCCCACCCCTACCTCCACCAGCTCCCGATCCAGAATCATCCCCTGTATCCACGAGGCCCTCAGCTTCAGCCGTGGTATAAATTAACTCGTGTCGGGGAACATTGTTGGATTTCCCTCCCAAGACGAATTCGACGTCGTAGCTGATGGGTTCCGCTGTTTCGTCATTGTCTGGGAAGCGTACTCGGAAGATACGCGCCAGACCCCCTTGAATGCGGCCCGATTTTCTTCTGTGGAGTGCAACATGATATAAATGGAAAAGGTTTAGATATTCAAGGAATATGAAAACATTGCTGATAGAAACACAAGGCAATGGCAGGTGAAATAATGGGCAAGTTGCCCCCCCCCTTCCCCGAGAAATGCACATCCACCATCCAATTCAAGAGCAACCCAAAGATGTTATCTCCTAATATCAATTGTTACAGGGTGAGAACTTACTTAGTAAACCGAACCAGGTCTCCTTTGTGCAGTATGTTGGTATTTCTCCCGCCACTCGTTTGGGACGAAGCAGAAGCCCTTGATGAGAGATTGCCCGCTTGGTTGGGATCATCTCGTCCGGATACTGGCTTCGATGTCATTGAGCTAGTGTCAGTTATTTGTTGTTCGGTGCTGCTGCTACTCATTGGTTCCGTTTGATCCACGACATCCGCTGCCTTGGTGTCATCGGCGTCATTGACAGCACCTTCCCCTGCATCGCCATGGCCGTCGTCGGTGCCAGAAGGAGAGTCCGATTTGACGCCAGTTGCTTTTGATGCAGCGGCTTTTGTTGTTGGTTCTTTGTCGTTTGGGTCAGCTGGTTCCTGGCTCTCATTCTCTTTTTTCGAGACTACTGGTGATGCAAGTGGTTTCTCGTCTTTCTCGTCCTTCGCAGGATCGATGCCTTGTTGATCGGTCGATTGTTGCTCATTCGTGTCGGTCGTCATCGTTGCAAGTGACGAAACAAATGTGGCTTAACGGTGTACTACCTACGAATGAAATGCTCAAGATTCCTAAATGGTGCAAGCACGAATGACATGCAATGGGTATGCCTAAGAGATGAAGAATGAAAATGCCAATGACAAGAGTAGAATGAGGCTAAAATCATACCAGCAATCTGCGATGCCGTCACCGCCGTCGCCGTCTACGTTGACGCCGTCCCAGCGTAGTATGTTTAAATTCCCTTTCTCTGGACAGAGCAACCCTGGCTCAAAATCTCTTCTAAAAACCTTTCAGTGGATCCTCTCATGCCAAGAGGGTCTTCGTGTTGTTGTCCAGTGCCATGAGCAAGGCATTGGGAGAGACGCTAGTTAGAGATGGATAGACATTAAACCGAAAATGTTAGATGTTATCTACCTAGTGGATCATTGTGGCGGGTGGTGGCGGAGCGTGCCGTGGGGCGTTTGTCACATCGATGGATCAAAGACTGATCAACGATCAACACAATCAATGTGTAAAAAAAAAGAATTCAGGGAAAAAACTAAGAGAGAGTCATGAATGTCATGAACTGCCAATAAACGAATAAATTATTTGATGTCCAAAAATGTATTGATCTTTTTCCCTGAGATTCATTTATGGGACCCCCCACAAAGTTTCACCTTGGACTGAACGAGGAACATAAAAAAAGTGAAAAGCGGGAACCAATCAGGAACCAATGCACATTCCATGTCAGAGAAAAATCGATCTGCAGCTAATTTGTTTTGGAGAAAGAAAATCCTGTAAAAAAAAATAGTGTGGACAATAGCAGTGAAGGAAATCAGTGTTTTTGTCAAATGAATATTCATTCATTACATATTTCTATCATGAAATATGATCTATGATGTAAAGTTTAAGTGTCATAAATAATGAGTACTTGATCAAAAATATAACAAGTGCTTAAAGAGTCATGTACTTCTTACCATACCAAACTTTAGCTTTCATGTTTTCCTATCAATTATCTACAATGTTTATTTTGGATCATAATAGAATATACTAGAGTTTAAGCCCTTTTAACAATATATGTTCATAATGATGCACAAATTCTTATAGAATACACTATTTTTCAAGATTTTCAGCATGGAACAGTGGATATGGTGTGGCTGATTGATTTTTATTGAGAGATGAAGATGGTTGAAAATCAATTATTTGGACATTTTGGTTTTGGTTTCTTAGTTTTTCAACAGTAGACAATAAATTTATGCGTTGTTTTTAGATATGTTTCATCACCATGTCAAAACACTATGCAACAATTGTGGATCTTGTTTGGGAATAGTATGTGGATGAGATGTATCTGCTTGAATTTTGACATTGCAATTTTGTAGTGTTTGGATAATGCTTTTGATGCTATTTTTATCTCCTCACTCTTTGAATGTGTGGTTCAATTTTTTAGTCCATAGTCTTGATTTTTAATTGTTTGGATGTCACTTTTTGCAAGGATGGACTTGGTTTTCAGAATAGAGGATCACTTTGAGCAGTTTTGTGATTTTGAAATTACATGATCTGATAAAAATTTTGGATGAGTCTGTAACTTGCTTTGCTGTATATAGTGTAGTGTGTTGAATTGTTTGGAAACAATTGTAGCATCAAAACTCTCATGTTGGACTATTTCTCTGTACAATGTTGAGAAGAAATCTTGAAAAATATCTCAGGTTAATTTTAATCTGAATTTTGGACATTGAAACTGCCTTGGATACTTGATAAGAAGGTTCAAACAGCAAGGGTGCAAGTGTTGTGTTTGAAATGATTTGGTCTGGTTTTTTAAACTTGCCTTTATTGACAGAAACTTCCATGGTGTATGAAACTGAGCTTTTAGTTCTAAAACTTTTTCATGTCATACTATGGATTTGAGAAGAATAGGTTTTTTAAACCTTGGCAAAACCTTTTGCCTGTAAGTAGGGAAAATTCTTTGTTCAAATTTTTGAATTCTTTTGCTAGCTGTGAACCATCATCTATAAAATATATGCACCTGTTACATGTCAGCAATAGTCCTTAATACCATTGATTGCTTATTAACGCTATCCTCCAACAAAATGAGTGTTTCTCCATTCATTTGCTTGTGTCTGCATAGCATTCCCATCACCTGGTCAGAAAACTATGCACATGTCAATCTCAGAATCAATGAAAGCCATTGCAGAATTAAACATTCATAATCTCCTCTGACAGCTGAATGGCAACATGATGTGAAAACCCCCAACCACAAAGCAGCTCTTACCTGGTTGATGTCTTACTACAAAGAAGATTCCAGCAATGAGACCCAGCCCAATATTTATAAGCCAACATTTGAATATCACTTCAAGTTTTTTTGTTACAAAAAAGATGATTTCTGCCTACAAACAAAAAAAATCACTCCTTCATTTATATTGAGTTATTTTGTATCATACTGAGATACTAGAAGGTGGTTAACTGTTTGATATTATCAGCCAGTCAAAACTCTATAAAAGCCTTTCTAACCCAGTAATGTCCAGCCAAACTTCCAATATCAAGTCATACTCATACAACACTGAACTTTCCAGGAAATTGCTTTGTTGCTTAGTCTAATAAAATTATAGGAGTATCAAGTCATGTTGGAAGAGCAAACCCTGCAAGGCATTGGCGCTTAGGGGAAACTCTAAATAACTGCACTGTTGACCCAGAGCAATTTTTGAGTCGTGCATTTCAAATTTGGCATAAGCACCAGCTGGTGCAAGTGCAGAATTCAAAACATCAGACTCAAAAACCGCAATGAGTCAAGGTTGGGGTTATTTTTGTAATTGCGAGTGTGCAAAAAAATACCAAAAAAGAATAATACAAAAGGTAGCATGCACTTTTTTTGTATTTCCTTTGCACTAGAGGGGTAACATTATAAACAGGGAATCCATCATTCAAGACTTCATTGATATAGCAATAGAATTAGAACATACAATGCCAAGGATTTCCTCTACAAAAAAGAAATTTATTAACCTCTTTTGAAGAGAAATTCCTCATCTGTGGTCAAAAAGGGCAATGCTCAACAAAAACAGAGATCCATGTATTCCATAACATATGAAAATAACAATATTTATCAAAAGAGGAAAAGTGGAAAAACCTTTTTGAGAAAAAAACCAGATATATATTTATACCTCCCTCCATAGTCACTATATCCACCAGGAATCCTCACAGGAATGGAAATGAAAAAATTCCCATGAATCTATTAACTTTATAGCAAACAATGCAACATCAAGCACCCTATCAAAAATTCCTACTGACACCTTGTTTGTCAAGGTTATTCTTGCAACAAATCACCCATCTCTTTGATAAGGCAGCAGCCAATACAAAAAACTAGTGTTGTTTGACTGAGCTCAACCTCCAGGAAAGAAACAAAAGCCATGAGAAAAAAAGCAAAAGAAATAATCTTTTTTCATTTCCAATGCCATCCAGATGACCCAAGCTCAAGACAAGTGCAGAGGCTTTGGTGACTTCATGTCATGCATCTGCCCAACAATTCTGTACTTTATCAAGTGAAGAATCATTTGGAAGACCCAATTAAAGTCCAACACCTCAATTTGGCATACAGTAGACCCTCAAACCCTAGCAACCTTCTTTCTTATGGAAAAATTTGCAAAAGATCAGGGTCTCAAGTTTCATTTATGCTTGACTAGAAATGAGAGACCCTTTTTTTCTGTCAGGATCAGCTGTTGATGCAGCTGATCTGCTGACAGAAAAAATAATTTCTTTCTATTTTTTTATTTGATTCTCTCCTTATTTACAACTTATCTCAAGGGATGCATTTACTTGTTACAGAATGCTTATGATGTTAGTCTTGCCTGCCTGTGTTTTACCAGAAAATCATTCACAAATTTCACAAATTTTTATTTACCTTTTTTGGACCATAATGCACTGATTAATTTCTACAAAATGCAACTCATTTGGCCGGACTGATTGTCCTTTGAGAGGTAATACCAGTAGTCTACATACGTGTTACCTCTCAAAGGACAATCCCGACCTCTCGAAGGAGGCCTCGTACCAGCTCGTATGGTATGTATTACTCTAGATATGTCTACCCACTCAAACCCCTTGCATTTTGACCTCAATTTCACCTGTGTCAATTCAT
>JALLOT010000825.1:0-17485 GCA_036939595.1 Thalassiosira livingstoniorum
CGATCTCCAATATCCAAATACGTAGAGTATCGGTAGATTTTGGTTTTGCAATGTGACAAAATGGATTTTCTAGCTTGGGCCAAAATCAATCTAGAATCTAGTATTTCTCACTTACACAAGCTTGTTCTTTTCAAAAATATATCACCAATATACATACAGATGACATATCCTGGTAGGGTAATCCTGCACTTTGCCAAAAAGTTTCTTCATCTTCAAAAAATAATGCAAAAGTTCAATTACAAAATTGAAATGACCAAGTTAACTTAAACATAAGTTTCCATGTAACTAACAAAAATTATGAATTCAAAACAGATGCATAAAATGTGGAAACTATTTGATAGTAAAAACAAAAAAGTATTCAATGACCAATATTGATTTCTTTTACAAAAATATGTCAAATAGTGAAATATATCACTCAAAGAATGAAAGCACATTTTTCTCAATCAATTAATGGTTAATTAATGATAACTTTGATTAGACAAATTACTTATGAAAAAATAACAGAGAATGTTGAGATTTCAAATTCTGCTGTTTCTGAGGGAAAAAATCAGCTATGGTATACCATGAAGTTTGACAAAATATTCTATCCAGAGCAGTAAATGGTCCATTTCATTTGATATCTGCAATGTCTTGATCAATTTAATGTTCTGATAATATGATAACGCTCAGGAAGGGATTGTGATAGATTGCTTAAGGTTCCATTTACAATTATAACTACTGTTTAAAAATGTGTATAAAAATCCAAGACCCTTAATTTTTAATGATATGTCTCATCTCTTGTCTAATATGAATTTACAAATGTAAATTTTAGTTTAAAATAGTATTCACTCATCTTGGTGTTGAAAATGTGCTTAATTCACCTTATCATATAATATTAAAAAAATTATAATTTTTTTGACTTGACAATCATATCCCAAATCCTTTATTAGTGAAGTTAGTAAGACCTGTAACTGTAACTGCCCAAGAAATTGTATATGTATCAAATCTTAGAGTAATTTTTACCAATTATTTATCCTTTTAAGCTATCCCATAATAATAACCACACGAATTTCATCTTATTAAATTTCTCTGATACTGTCATTTTTAAACTACAGTATAGAGAAGTATCAATATTTTTATAAGATCTAACTTATACATAAATACAAAAGAGTTCATTGTTTTTTGTAACTAGAGCAGAAATGAAATGTGATGGTCATTTGCTTAAACATGTGAGTCCTTAATTATCTGAAACAGTGCATCTTAAGGTGTAGTTGATTTGAATTTTGTTTTTGTTGTAAGAAATTATGAATTTTTTACTTTTGTTAATGTCATAGTAATTGGGAGATAAATAAATGCCAATTGTAATAAAATACTGAATGACTCAAAATAATTGGAACAAGTATGTACACATAGTTGATTAGAGCTGTTGGGGTTGATGATCAAAAATGGCTCAGTTTGTGAGTCATAAAGATAAAGTGAAAACAAAAAATGATTAAAGCGAGGTAATGCCAACAAATTAGCGTTATGTGCAGCAAGACAGGATTATTTATGGATGATTTTGCATTCATTTAAAAAGAACATTGACATGATAGTATTAAAAAAAATCAATTTTTTGCATATATATTATTTTAATAAGGAGATTATCTTTGGGAAAAGAATAAATGTGACAAAGTTGATTATTGATTTTGACATGCCACAAGCATTATGAGAATCAATAAAATGGAAAAGAGCAATATGATCCTATGGAGAATGTCTACTATAATTTTTTCAAAGATCTGAACTATTTTTTGTTCAAGAGGATTTAATATTTTAGAATAAATTAGCATAAAATCATTGGTAAAAGTACCATAGAATTTAACAATTTCTGAAAATATAGTAAATCTACACTTTTTGCAGACATCCTCTGTATAAACTGAATAAATGAGACTCAATCTGTACTGAACTGTATTGGATAGTCTTTGAATTATATTATTTTTATTTTGAAATAGCTGGGAATATTACCAAAGTTAATACCTATTTTTCTACTTTTGATGTTGTGTCATTGCAACATCATTTCATTGTACCCTTGCATCATTGTATCATCATATCATTGTATCCTTCAATTGGTTATCATTTTTTCATTTTATTATTGTATCATTGTGTAAGTATTTTTGTGTCCTCATGCTTGTCCAAATGGTACCTCTTGTGCTTTGGGTTGGTATGGTATCATAGTATTGTAAAGTTATCAAATAAATATGTTTTGTCATTTGATTATGTCTGTCTACAGATGTCACTGACAAGCCCTCTAAATACCCAATCCAAACATCTACAGGTGAGAAGGTGCTCATTGCAGAGTTTATTTGTTTTCTAAATCTTTCTACTATATCAAGTGCCTATTGTCAATAAAATAAAACCTCTAATTACAGAGAAACCATCTTTTTGATCTTGGTGGAATGAACACAGATAAACTTGATACCTTCTTTGGTCACATGAGATGTTTCAGAATGAGGGCATGGTCAACATCCCTATGTGGTATTTTTGTAATTTTTATCCATGTATCTTGTTATACCTTCACTTTCATTATAGATTTATATTCTAATGAAGTCTTCAAGTACAACTTCTATTTCATTTGTTACATATCCATCTCCATAATTCATTTACAATTTACAAACTACACAAAAATTCTGTCACAATTTTACAGAGATCTACCTCAGCTGTGAATTTCACACTTTTTTATTATTCATCCCTGTTTTTGGTTTCTGAGTTTATGTAATAATCTTTAGCCTTAAGACTAATAATACAGGATAATATGTTCATGTGATTGTACATACTCATTAAATGTTTTTGATTAATAATGGAATCTATTCTAATATCAACTTTAAAAGAACTGAGAGAAAAGGAATTCATATAACCCTCAAACTCATACCCATTTAGTTAAAGTCCATTTTTAATTAAAAATGTATGACCACCTCAAGCACTTTTTCTAACTGGGTGATCATGTGATCACTTGAACTTGTAGTTTTCTGACCCTTTCTTGGTTATTGCATCTGAATCATTGTAATGTTTTGTAAGTTAAAGTCTTGAATATTTACATTTTCTGTCTGTCCCATCATTCATATTTAAAAACATTGGCTGAGTAGAAGTCTCCTTCCCTGTTTGTTATTCTTTATTTTCATTCTTTGATTTTGATCCATATCCCAAATCATTTCTCTATGTCTTTTCCAATAAGTGATCGTAGTTCTTCTGGTATTTCTCAAAGGGAAGTTTAGGTTTACTTCCATCATTTTCAAAATGTTATGAATGAGCAAAAAGCCATTTTTTCAGAAGTCATGAGAAACATAGGTCATTTCCCTTGAACTGTAATTATGATTAAAACTAATTTAATTGATAGATTTTTTTCTTTTTTTAATGATTATTTATGTGCTTTCAAGTTTAACAAAAAAAATCCAGCACTGTAATTCTAGCAATAATACCATAGCATGTCACTCTATATTATAATGCATCAATAACTAAGTACATGCATAATAATATATACTATCATTGAACATCCTTGTTTGGTTTTGTGTATTATACCATACCATAGATGTAAGAAGGCCACATGGTGCTAATAATTTATGCATCTATGTTTTTACTGGTGAGAGGTAACTAGATACTTAGCAGATAGATAGATAATTTTGTAAGAGTACATACTAAATACAGTACAACATGCATTATTTGATTGACAATGGTATGCAAATACTTAGCTCCAGTATGTTGACATCTCTTAAGTTGAGAGGATTGACATCATCTTAAACAGCAGCATTTGGAATGAACAAACAAGACCAGCTGTCTTTTTCCTATAAGTACCCAACACATTGAAAAACTAAACACTAGAAAATCTCACAAAAGATTTTATTTCACGGTCCATGCCGTATAGCCTTTTCACACTTTCATTGAATCATGGCTGTCTAGTGACATGGATTACTCACTAATTTTAATGTCATAACTCATAGAATTAAAGTCACAGAATAATAAGCCCAATAAAAGAGGTTTTATACACCATACATAGAAAATGTACTTGAAGTTTGAGATTAATGAAAGGATATTGTGCTCAAACAATTTTTAGCTCTTGACTAAAAAATTTATTTTTGTTTTTGGGGATGATAGAACTTTGATATTGAAACCAAAAAGATGTGATGAACCATACAAAAAATAAAATACGTACCCCATACTTTCATGAAATTCATAATCAACAATTAATTTCCATACAAGCTTTGCTATGTCAAAGCAAAAAACTGAACTTCATCATAAATGATAAATTTTAATGTACTATCCCCATGTCAATTCTACAGTATCTTTTCTTGGATGATTTTTTAAACATCAAAAGGCCCTGTGTTTCTATTTTTTGGCTCTCTATAGCAAATAATTGGATCATCAAAGAATATAAACATGGTTGTTAATTATGATAATTTCTATCAGGGTGCAATACAATAGGAGTATCAGTTAAAAACTATTCAGATACCCAAAATCTTATAGATCTTCATCATGCAATATCTAGGCACCACACACTTTCATGTCATAGGAGGAGCTGTACTGACACATGCAAGACCTATAGAATAAAGATTTCTGGTTCAAATCAGATTTTTATTTAATATTACATATATCTATTACCCATAAGAAAAATGCCATTTTCAAGGATTGGGTAACCAAATAGAAACTGAATAAAATATGGTACACAAGCTACTGTAAGCCTATGTAAGAAAAACATAGATTTTAAGAAAAAGAATGTTGTTCAGTATTTGGTGAAAAATTGCTAAAAAAAAGCATATCAATAGATTATTGAAAAATTTAGATCAATAAGCATGGTATATAGAATAGACGACAAAATTTGAAAGAATTAAACCTAAAGACTTATACGTTTTCTTGCCAGGCAAAAATTCTTGACAAACTCATTTCCAATTCACAGCACGTGCTTTTCTCATGCAAATTGAGATCTATATGTTTTAAGCTTCTAAATTGTCCTTGGTATATACATATTTTTATACTGGTAATAATAATATACTACCACTATAATCTTCATCCACTATAATCTTCATTTTACTACCTATTACTACATACTACAATCGCATCTACGATAGATATTGTAATCTATTAGTGCAGTACCATAAAGATGGTCCAGTTAAAAAAGATGTCTTACAAAACATACTTTTTCCTACATTAAAAATCATAGTAATTAACATGATGACTTACTTACTTACTTGTTGTTATAATCATAATGGAAGGTATGTAGAACATACCTTTTGGAATTTTTATAGGTTGAAATTTACCATTTATGATAAATTTCAAAAATGACAGAAAAACATCAGACAAAATTATTTATCATAAATGATGAAAAAGTTCAAAAGGTCTGGGAAATTGATCAAAAATAATAATAACAGTAAACAGAGCTGTTATCAATTTTTTTGTGCATGAAGGCATTTCATTTATTTTCAAAGGGAGTAATTACTTTTTTGTTCTCTCTTCATTATGTCAGAAATCCCGGCAATTCTGAATTCTGTTAGTCCTATTTACGTATTGTATGTACTTACTTACATATTATCTGACGATAATAATATTATTGTAGTACTCGTAGGTAACAAGAATGATACGGATGTATATTATATGTATGTACAATATCCATTGTATGGTACTAGCCTGTTGTGTAAGGTACTCCTATTACGGTATCATGCATAATACTTACTACCATACTTATGAATCCAAACGTCCGTTCATTACTACTAGATACTATACTACTATTATTTTGGGACCTTGTTCGTTTGAAACGTTGGATGGTGAAAGTTGGTGCACAATAGGTAAGTAGTAGTAAGTATAGTACTATAAGGTACTTAGAGATAATGCAAGAACGCCAGGCAGGGGCAATTTCCTTAGCATAATCTCAATAGTTTAATTATTTATAATTTAGGAAGCATAAGATTGCAGCTCCCCTGTCTGAAAGATTTTAATTCATCCCTTTTTAAGAGTACTTAGGAGTAATACTTACGGAAGGGCTTTGCCCCTGACACTCTAGCACTGCATGACCCACCACCAGTCTGACAACTCAAAACCATCCATTATCACTCAATCCCAGAAATTATTATTTGACATCGGCAACACTTCCAACACCCACTAACACTACACCGCCACCATGCCACAATGAATCGTCATACAGCAGGGACGACCACTTCCAACAAAACACACCGACACTACTTTACCTTTTATTGTGTCATTATGGAACTGCCATTGATGAATATCATCAGATCCGGCATCTATCTCCGGTTCTTCCACCAAAGAAAAAGCCAATGATGATCATTCAGTCGCCACCATTGTCATGGTCATGGTCCAATGTGACCGCATCTGATCCAGATGCAACGCCATCAAAGCCCAATGAGATTGATTCAAACTTGAAATGCAGGTGCAAGTCCAAGCTGCAGTTCAAAACATTTCTGGCATGCTCTGACTGGAATGCATCTTTCTCTTTCAGGATTATGGCTGGTATGAATATTGAGTTGCAATTGAATTCAATGGTGGGTGCTCGATTGAGTGACAATTTCTATGTGGTTGGGTTGAAAGAACTGGATGAAAAGGATCAAGGAATGGGTTGAGTGGACTGCAGAAATATTGTGGACAACACAGACAACACAAACAAAATGGCCAACAAATGCAGTACATAAGAAAATCCTTTGGAGAATGACATTATGAAGGAGCAGGTTATCACTTCTTCTCATTGAATGAAGTACGTGATTTATTTGTTAATATTGCTGGATTGGAGGTGGTGCCATTGGAGTAGGTCACTTGTGTGTACAAGGAGATGAAGGGCAAAGGAGGATGACAATTGCACCCAACACACCCATTGCACCCACCGCACCCACCGCACCCATTGCACCCATTGCACCCATTGCACCCATTGCATTTGGAGAGTGGAGCAGTGTCATGCAAAAGGGTTTGCTTCCGTGTGATCGCTTCTGAAAGTCAAAGACATATGTGTTGCAATTTTTTTACAAGACGGTGTATAAATTTTGGCTCATCACTGATTGGCTACCACTGGTGAATAGGATGTTCTGTTGCAATAATTTCAATTCCTTTGCAATCTCCACCAAGTGCAAACTTAGTTAGATTTGAATGTCATTGCTCTGTTGATTCTTGCACATTACATGGTGGCAACTCAGGTGTTCTTTCAATTAGTGTCCAGAATTGATAGCATTAGTATCTGTGTAACTACATTCATATCAAAGTGCATATGCTATCCCAATGTTTCTATGCTAGTAAAGTATAAAGAAGAATAAAATATTAAACCCCAGCTATTGTGTTGCCCTCAATATTTCCCAGAGCTGTCATGTCTGACAAAGTTGGTTCCATTCTTTTTTCCAAATGTGAATGAACCATTCATGAGGGAAAGAAAACAATTAGAAGGACATGTTCTACAACAAAAGGTCATACATAATTTCAAGTCAGTAATAGCAACAGGTAGGATCAGTTAGTAATTCTACCAAATTCATTTTCTGCCCAAGATCTCAGTGTTTTGATTACTCCTACCTAAAAAAATCAAGATTCAGGGGTTACTTATTCAACCAAGCTCAAAATACAAACATGGTGCAGTGATGGCAACAGAGGATTCTATTAATTTCCATACATACAATAGCATGTGCTTTCCTTCCCTTCAGAAGGTAAGGAATCCATCATGCCACAAAAAGAATAACCATTATTGAATAAGGCACACTGCATTAAGAATAAATACAAAACAAAAATGTCTAAACAGAATTCTAGATGAAAATTAAAATTGGAAAGAATTCCAGCTAAAGACTTGAACCAAGGGAAAAATATCTATTTGAACGTTCTCACTCATTTCCACTCTTGTACTCCTTGAAAAATGTTACAAAATCTTCCACAGATGCATCCACAAATTCTTCCCCCCTACATTCAAGAAAACATCTCACAATCTCACCCAAACCTACATGTCCCCTTCCCTCCTTTCCCCCTTGCAATTCCACTGGCTACACTGATTCCACCAATTCCACAGCCCCTCCCCAGTATCATCTCCCCCCTCACCCAACAAAATGGCATCACAGTCTAATCAGGCAGCAAAATAACTCCATCTTCCACAATGACTTTATCTTTGATCACGGTGTGTCCCCCCAAGATGCCATTGGAGCCAATGCAGATGGACAACCCAATGGAGAGGGATCAGATGAACAAGGGCATTCTTACTTAGTGGAGGAATGCGCAGAGAGGTTTGAGTTTGGGAGCACACCAAGGATGTTGTATTTTTGGAGGAAGAAAGGCAACATGAGCTGGAGGAAATGTTCTATGGGGTAGATGGATCCAAGAGGGAGGAGAATACTGCAGGGAGGAGAATACTGCATTGGGTGGTAGTGATTTGTTGCTGTTGGCCATGGTATTTTGAAATGATGGTGGTGGTGTGTGGCTGATGGTGAAAAAGAACAAAAAATGAAGATTCTGGGATCTGATAATTTCTGGATGGTTTGAGTTGTCAGACCAGTCAGACTGGTGTCAGCCATTCTTTGCTAGAGGTTTGGAGTGCCGATAACAATTAAATTGCTCAAAAAAATCTAACGCTGTAAAAGAATCATGGTAGGAATAATACTGTATCTTTTATGTACAACTTGTTAGTAAGGTCAGAAGTTCTTAACAAAATAAGATCCAAATAAATAAGAGACACAGCAGCACACATCACTCCAAATATCTTGCATTAGTGTTTGTTGGTGCATTGCATGCAATATTCTGCAAGATCATATCACGTTATTTGTGACATCTAGTTCTATACAGTTATTAAATCAAGTAAATTAAGTGACTTGAGAGTAATTTCAAACGTTTTAATTTGAGTGTGGTTTGTTTTCTGTCACAAAAACTCACTGTGGAAGGTTTTGTCATATAGCTCAGCCATGGGATAATTTTTGAATCTAGTGTAATTGTTTTTGTGAGGAAAAAATAGTTCTGGATGAAAAATTCCAGATAGATCTATTATGTATTTTTGCATCCCAGTTCATCCCAGTTGATCCCTCTTTCCAGTTCATTCCAAACCTAAAAATCATTCCAAAAACTAAAAAAAACAACCCACCAAAATAAAAATTGTCAGAGTTCTTCAAATGTGTAAGTAAACTTTTATTATTTTTTATTCCTCACAACAAGATAATTGCAGCCTGGAATAGATATTGGTATGTGCCTCTGTACTACAGTATGGTCTTACAATACTACTCATCTACCTCATGTTGTACAAGTAAGTAAAAAACTGGAGAAAAACTATCCCACTATAATATTATTTTGCACGGTTGGCAAGTGTCAATTTTGGAGAAAGATGTCCTACGGAAAATCTTTTGGGATAGACATTATATTTAGCTTTAAGGAGCTTATTTGACCAATGAAATCCTCCAAAAGCAACCATTTTCTGATGCTACAGCATCATCTCAACAACAACACCAATGGCAACAATCACTGTTGATATGGTGTTGTAGCATCAGCAAATGGGTACCTCTGGAGGATGCTGATGGTTGAATTTGTTCACTAGGAGTTTCAGGTAATGACTATCACAGGCAATTCCTTGGAAATATGTAATTTGCTAAGATTGCCCCCACTTAATTGATGGGTTACTGCCATGGTCTAGTAGTTACTCATATTATGAAGGTACATTAACTGATAGGCTAAATTGACTTGTCGCAAAATTTCTGCCCTACTAGAGAGCCCCACAAAGGTACCTCTAGGGACAATATTCATGTCACTGGCAACACCATGTCACTATTAATACCACATTCTGCTTCCCTTGATAACACCGTGTCATGGTCAAATGAGATTTGGGCTGGTCAGGCATGAATCCAAATGAGAACAGACCAAAATAAGTGATTAGACACACTATTTTGTGAAATAAAAAAATGGCAACAGTTCCTTAGAAACATGGCAAGACCACAGACAAAAATTGCAAAGTGTAACTCTGCTCTTGATAAAAATTTCATGACTACAGAACCCTTTCTAATGGAATTTTGGAAAAACTATGGCTCTTAGTTTTTCTCTAGCAGAAATGAGTTAACTAACTACTGTGTTCATGTGTCATTTCTTTGAGAAATTAAAAACATGTGATTGGATTAGCTAAAACGGACTAGTGAGTCTGTTTCATAGGTTTGTTTTCACTAAGCATTGTTAGATGGGGATTGTGTGCATAGTATGACTCTATACAAGCTTGTAAAAAATACTGTCCCTCCATACCTCAACTGTATATTTACTACTAAGTAGGAAATGTTGCAGGAATAATTATCATTTTCAACTTGATCAATTATTCCACTGTCTACAATCTACCTACCACCATGGCAATGGCACATTGTGACACCACTTACTTACCACAAAGTCATAATCTTCAATTATTTCTACTGTTATGAATGTGGCTGCTGAACATACCAGCAGCCCTGTAGAACCAACTATTCAAATTCAAACTTTTCAACAAGCCATAACTCATGCCAATGCAGTTGAAATCCATGAAAAACCCAGTTGATTAGCAGCTAGTGTCTACAAAAATGAAGAGACCAATATCTTACTGGTCCAATGAACAAAGCAGAAATAGTTGATATGGCAACACAATCAAAAATTCTAAATTAAAAAGGACAAGAAAAAAATAAAGCATCCAATTCTTCCTATGAGTCAGAGGAGGAAGAGCAAGATAGCAACTCCAAAACAACCAACAAGAGAGTAAAAACAATTACTCAAGTGACCAAGAATGCCCTTCATGAACTTTTTATTTGCCAACATAAATGGCTTAGAAATAAAATCTACCCAAGGGGGAGATTCAAAATTGTTCTTGATCATCAAGCAATATGGGCTGAAATGTAACCAAGCATCAAGACAATTCTGAAACTTCTCAGAAAAAAAATACTGCTACTCCCAAATCACTTTACTGATTGCTGAAAAAGACTATTGCAATTACAGAGTAAAGACATGATTATAGGAGTAACTTTTTGACATCAATGGATGCCACTATTTCCGAACATATAGTGTCTGGATCTATTGATGACCATTTAATAATCAAATGATTCTTAGCCAATTTCAAGTGATAAATAACTAAGGAGTCACTACATAATCATCTAAAGTTAGTATGGTCAATTATGAATTAGTCACAGGGAGATTGAAATTTCAAGTGTTTGCTCATAATTTCACACTCACCAATTGATCAGATTTTCATTCATTGTTTTCAACAAAACCTTTGTTAAGTTGCTCAGCCACCATGTGAAAATTTTGAGACATTATAACACACTTAGATGACTGATTGCCACATAATTACTTCTATGTGTGGTAGTCCCAATGAAGGCCATCTGAGATATTAGCCAAATCAATCCAGAGCACAACAATTCTAGCATCATCTTTCCGGTGTTCTTTTGCTGCATGCAATTTGATTGATTTGATGGTCTGAATACACATACCAAAGGTTCTTTTATTTGCTATTGAGACAAGGTTGGAGCTTGCTTGATATACAGGCAAAATATCAGGCCACATCATTACCTTCACAACTTCTTTATAAATCAAAACAGAAGTGTGCAAAAGGAATGTAATGTACCAGTGTCAAGTTGCAGATCATAGTGAATTTGCTTGTATTTCTGCCATGTTGATACACAACATTTATTTGCTTGAAATGTGCCTTCCACATAACAAGCTCATTTTCCTTCCCATCTTATTCAAGTTTTGACTGAATAACATTGTTTGCCTGCTTAAAAACTTTATGAATCTTTCTGGCATGAGCTCTAATATACCAACAAATTCACACTTCTGAAGATTTTGTTTCTTCAGTAGCTAGCTATTTTCTTTTCTAATTTTTTTAAGCTCATTGCAGAGCCTTTGTATTTTGAAGTCTGCTTGGCGGTAATCAACTGTGATGTAGTTGATGACAGCATTCTTCCCAAATGGTGTGAAGTTCGGGCAGTGAAGCTTGCTTTTGATTTTCTTTTGATCACTTCCATATGTTGATTGTGATATTCTTTTCACCTAGAACATTTTTATGTTGTCATTTCCAAACAGGACTCAGAGAATACAGCAAATCCATTGTGTACAGAGCCTTCAATATGGAAGCACAAGGTTGGTACTTGTTGCAACAAAAATCTGGATTGTCCATCATCCTTCTCTGATGCTTGTGTCAATAATTTTTAGCTGTATGTTTTGTATACTTGGTAGCATAATATAAGATCACCCCTAAAATGCCCTTATCCCCTCCAACACATTTGTCCTCCAAAGTCCAAAGAAATGTCTCCTGGCACAGGTGAAATTGCTCTTGCCTTTTTAGATGGATTTACATTTTCTTTTGTATTATCTTTGCAAAGTTTTGGAGTTTCCATAGAATTTCTTTTCCTGGATGATTGCAAGGGAGGAATTCAGGGAGAAAAGTTTGTTTTTGGAATGAAGAATTCTTTGGATGTAAGCTCCATTGCAGATCCCACCTGGGTTCAGTCCCAGTTAGCATAGTCAGTCCCACTAAGGGGCATAAAATAGCCCAGGGGCTCTTTAGCATACGTAGCTATTACAGAAAATTGAACAGAACTTGACACCACCAGGCGCTTAGCACCATCAACCCCCAAGCAACAACAATAACATGACCCTAGAGCTGGTCACCAAGCCTGGGCGGCATACCCTCCAATCCTTGGAGAACCCATGGTGGCTGACATCAAGGCATTGGAGAAGCACATACACAAACTCTTACTTGACGTGCCTTCTACATTGGAGGGAGGCCAGCATAGTTTGCTAGGCCTACTATAATGATGTGGGCCATCATTTTTAGCGTCAGTTTGTACGCCACTATATGACACAGCAATTGGTGCATTCTCCATGGAATGTGAGAGGAAGGAGAGAGAAGTAATCCATGACATGCAAATCAAGGAGTATGAAACACATTATGCAGAAGGCAGAACAATAAGGGGGAAGAAGTTTATTATCTCTGTTGTTGATGAAACATATATTGAAGAAATCAAGGACCCCAATTATGAATTTGTAAGCATGTCTACCTATGGTTTAATCCTCAATATATGTGATAATTATGGGGAAATGCATGCCATCAACATTGTTGTACTTCAAAACAAGATGCAAGATTATTTTGATGTAGACCTCAGAATGGTGGCGTATATCAATAAACTTGAGAAAGCACAGTTTGGGCACCTGAGTCTAGCGTTGTCATGTTGGAGTCCACAGTCATGGCAATAGCCACCAATGCCATGTACCATTGCGGACTTAACAAAGATGATCTTTGTGCATGGGAGCATAAGCCAGTAGCTGACAAAACTTGGCAAAACTGAAAGCACCACTTTAAGGGAGCACATAAAAATTATCAGGGTGAGCACCACATTGAGGGCAAAGCAATGATTGCCAATAAAGCAGTAGCTATGGCAGCAACAGGGGTAGCAGTAGCAATGGCAGCAGACACCATCTCCCATGTTCTTTCAGGAAATGGAATGCACCCTTGACAGTATGACTCAGGCTGCAACCACTGCAGCCACCCATCAGGAAAACACAAATAGGAAATCCCTACAAACTTTAATTTACAAAAACAAAACTCTCACTGATGCTGTGGCCAATCTAACCCAACAAAACACACAACTTACACCAATGTTGGCAATGTCCAAACTGGGTATTCCAGCACCAACTAACTGTCCTACTGTGACGGTGAATGGCAAAGAAAAAGAACTCTATTTCTGGAAGTTTGAGAAGGATGGATACTATCACACCCACAGCTACAAATGCAGGGTGGGACACAATAGCAAATCCTGCACCAAAAAGAAGGAAGGACACAAAGATGGAGCCACATGCAACAATATATTGGGTGGAAGCACAAGCAACAAAGATTGGCTGCCAGCAGACATTGAACTCAAGGGATATTGGATGCGACGGTATGGGGAAATAGTGGAGGAGGACATAACATCTAATATTAAATTAGTGAATGATCTTACCAAAATGAAATGCAACCAATTAAAGTCTGCAAGTAGCTCCATAAAAAAGGAAACAAAAAATAATAGCAACAATGGTTTTCTTGACTCTGGATCAATGGGAATCTTTGTCACAACAACCACCCCCAAAACAAACAGACAACAAACAAAAGAACCCATTTCAGTCGGCCTAGCTGATGTCTGCCCCAACATTTTGACAACTACATGTCAGGTACCAGGCATACCAATTCTGCACAAAGAATGTGTCATGCACAGGTTTAAGCACTCATTAGTAGGACTGGTTCCATTTTGTGATCAAGACTGTGTCTGCATGTTTACAAAACATGGTTTAAACATTAAAAATGAAGAGGGACAAACAATTGTCACAGGGCAGAGAGACCATAAGTCCAAACTCTGGACAATTCCTCTCTGCCAACATTGCACTCAACAAATCATCATAGAACAAACACCCAACAGTGAACTATTCATTCCCCAAGCACTTAATGTGCACAATCTACCTACTGTAGAAGCTAAAATTAAATACCTACATGCTGCAGCTGGTTACCCAGTCAAATCTACATGGCTAGAGGCAATTAAAAAAGAAAACTACATAACTTGGCCTGATTTGACCTATGAGGCAGCCAAGAAATACTTCTCATTAACATAGGAGACTACCAAGGGCCATCCTAACCAAACCCATCAAAATGCAAGGTCCACTGATCTCAAAACTAAACAGCCCTGTCAGGCTTCACTTACTCCAATGGAACAGCCCACCACCTTGACTACTCCTATTATGCCAGGACCTTCAATTGACCGACCAACAGCAGCACTATCCAATGAGGCATACATTAAAATAGAACATGCCAGCAAGGCCTATTTGAATCAAACAGGACAATTTCCAGTTAAGGCCTGGTCTAAAAACCCCTCATCATGATGTATTATCATTCCAATTCTAATCTCATTTGACCCAGGCATTCAAAAATAGAACAGATGATGAGATGGTTAAGGTATACAAAAGCATCATCAAAAGATTGAAACGTAATGGGCATAAAGTTGATGTCCATATTTAGGACAATGAAGCACCTGAAGCATTACAACAGGTAATCAATGATTCTGGTGCTGCATTCCAGCTAGTCCCACCATATGTTGACTGCTGCAATATTGCCAAACATTCAATTTGAACAATGAAAGAACATTTCATTGCCATCCTTGCAGGCCTTGATGACAAGTTTCCATGGTATCTGTGGGATCACCTTATCCCACAGATAGAACTTACCTTGAACTTCCTCAGAGAGTCCAATCTTAACCCTAAAATCTCAGTCTATGCCCACTTCTATGGGAACTTTAACTTTGACACCACTCCAATTGCACTGCTTGGTTGCAAGGTTCTCATCCAAATAAAGCCTACCCAAAGGGAATTATGGGGCTTCCATGCAATAGATGCATTCTACCTAGGCCCCACCCTTGATCACTTCCACTGCTGGACAGTAGTGGCAAAAGCAACAAAAGCCATTAGAGTTTTGGACACAGTTGATTTTTGCCATGCAAAACTGAACCATCCACAACTGACCATTTACAATTGAATTGTGCACATGCTGAATAAACTGCACACCATTCTTACCAGCAATGGTATCAACATAACAGATGACCAAGTCCAAGCCATCCAACAAATGCAAGATATATTCACACAATGGAAAATGGAAAACCACTTTGCAGCATCCAACTTCTCCAGTGGAACCCCCAGTACCAGCTCCAAGAGTGAAATCACCACCAGTCCCTGAGACCCTGGTACTTCCAAGGGGGGAACCACCATCTCTATCACCTCCAAGGGTGGACACACCCACACCAGCACAACTTCCACCTGTCATGCAAGAACCAATCCCCATCACATACCCACCAACGTCACTGTGCTGGTCTCCACGTCAGCAACCAATTGTCACCACCCAAACACAAGACAACCCGAATGAGCCAATTGCAACTCAAACACACACACAACAAATGACCAACATGGTCTCACTGTCCATAGCAGCAGCTTGGTCATATTCCTTGGTGTCTTCCTTACAGAATGGGCCACGGGAAATGCAGTCATGGATGAGACCACAGGCCAAATGCTCAAATACTGCCAGTTGATGAAGAACCCCCAATTAGCCAGGATCTGGGGCGCATCCTTCTCCAAAGAGATGGGCCACCTCAGTCAAGGCCTACCCGGCATCATTGAAGGTAAAGATGCCTTCAAGTTTATTTACTTCAAGGATGTCCCTAAAGTGAAGATTAAAGATCTGACGTATACCAAATAGTCAGTGAAATTCAAAAAAGCAAGGACAATCCAAAAAGAACTCGCATCACTGTTGGCAGCAACAAAATAAATTACAACAGAGAAGTCAGCATGCCAACAGGCAAACTGGACACATTGAAAGTGCTCCTCAATAGCACAATCTCTTGTTGGGGAGCATGATTTGCAGCTTTTGATATTAGTAATTTTTACCTTGAAACCCCACTGCCTGACCCAGAATACCTACAAATTGGTGTTGAAGTCATTCCCCAAGAATTTATTGACACCTATAATTTATCCCCACTTGCCCACAATGGATGGATATACATCCGTATAGTCAAGGGCGTGTACGGGCTACCGCAAGCCAGCAAAATTGCCCATGACCTCCTCCCAAAGCGCCTCCAGGCCGCCAGGTACTATCCCACCCTAACAACCCCTGGATTATGGAAACAAAAATGGAGACCCATCCAATTTGTGTTAGTAGTGGACAACTTTGGAATTGAATATGTGGGAAAACAGCATGCATTGCACTTACTCAAGACCCTCGAAGAACACTACAAGGTCATGACCAATTGGGCTGGAATTATGAAGCAGGATGGGTTAGACTCATGATGGAAGGTTATATCGCCAATGTACTCAAACAATACAACCACCCACTGCCATGCAAACCTCAACTTGCCCACCACAAGGCAGCATAACCCAACTATGGAGCTAAGATGCAATATGCACCAGCCACATCCACCTCACCTCCACTTGGCCTCAAAGGCAAAAAGTGGGTTCAATCTCTGGTCGAGGCACTCCAGTATGTGGGGCGGCCAGTCAATAACAAATTACCCATGGCCCTGGGAACCCTGGGCACCCAACAAGCCGTCCCAACAGAAGAAACATGAGAGGCCTGTTGCTGGCTCCTTGACTATGTAGCAACTTACTCTGACAATGGGATCATCTTCTGATGAAGTGGGATGCAGCTGGCAGCCCATTTGGATGCCAGCTACCTCAACGAGAGCAAAGCCCGCAGCCGAGCAGGCGCAGACATCCTCCTATCCAAAGATATCCTGCATCCACCATTCAATGGTGCCATCATCCCGCTGGCACAAATCATTAAGTTTGTGATGGCCTTGGAGACTGAATCAGAACTAGCTGCACTCTTCATGACAGCACAAAAAATGGTACCTATACGTAATGTGCTGCATGAAATTAGATGGCCACAAAAACCATTCCGCATCCAAGTTGACAACTCTACAGCAGAGAGGGTAGTTAACAAAACAATTGTACCAAAAAGAACCAAAGCAATGGACATGAAATTCCATTGGCTGCGGTGTTGGAGGCCCAA
>JALLOT010000826.1:0-17485 GCA_036939595.1 Thalassiosira livingstoniorum
CGATTTTTTAAAGGCGATTTACGGATTTTAAAGTCGATGCCGATAAACCCGATTTCGGTTTTTTTCCATTTTGCGATGCAGCAAAGACAAAAAGAGTAGCTACTGAGGTAAGATTAGGCTTAGATTCTATTAAGTTAGGTAGTAAGTTTACAGTCCCCTTAAAAATAAAGGATTCATGACCTGATGATGAGAGTGGGATAAGTGTTGTCAAAGGCATTGATAATAGCTGGAAATATGATTGACATGGTAGTCAGGCAAATTAAAAAAGAATGTCAAAAACAAAGTCCAAAAGATAATTCCAAAGATGACCCAAAAGGAAATTCTAAAGATCTAATAAAAAGGGGACCAAAATTGAGAGTAGTAAAGAATTCAAAGATAGACCAATAGCCCGACAACCACCATTCCCACTTTGTTGCTGTTACTGTTATGACAAGACCGCTGAGATAACTGTTTTGAGTATATCAGAGACTGATCTCCAAAGAAATGGACCAAAAAGGGTAGAATGGTGATTGTATTCCATTGTATCCAATACTTCCTTCCTTGAAAATAAGCCATTGAAAAGTAGACCATCTAACTGATGCCTTCCTCCATTCTTCTTCTTGCCTGTTTCCATTTGTTGTCCTGACACCATGTTGCTTCCGACAAAAAGAAGGTGCAAAAACGTGGGAAAAATTGTTGTACCATTGAATTTAAGGAAAAAATAGAATAGTAAGAGATCAGATGAGGATGTTTTTTGTTTAAGCCTTGCTGGTGTTGAGGGTGGATCAGTGAGCAAACTCATAGCAAGGCTAAAATCAAGGCATGGCATGGGAGAGCAATAAAGGCAGAAAAGTAGATGGCTATTTAAGATACATATCAGGGACAATCTAGGAAGTATTTCGATCATATTCTACATAATAATAACAATGCAATCTCAATCTTATTAGTGTTCCAGGAACTAGAACTACGTAACATGCGGTCAACCAGGTGGTCCAGTCATTATATTATCCATACCAATTTTTGCTGTAAAGACAGGGGTAGGATCAAGGCAACTCTGCGTTGCTGTTAACTATCTAGAGTACTTAAGTACCTACTTACATAATATTATTAGACAGTATGGTAGTAATTATTACAGAGAGTTTATTGCCATCATCCAGCATCATCATCTTTTTATATAGTAAGTACTTATTATCAAAGGCAGTCAAGTTGACAAAACATTTTTAACATCCAAATAGGTACTTACTTACTTAGTAAGTACTTAGATAGTAGTTAAGAAGTATGTAGTAGTCAAAGTTACTATGGTACTGTGATAAGAAGTAGATACTTAAGTATGAAAATGATTCACTGGTGCTTCATAAAAATACATAATTGAAATATAATTTAGCGACCACTTTCTACAACGACGTCTTGGCCGAGCGGTCTAAGGCGCAACGTTAAGGCCGTTGTCTTCTGGGCGTGGGTTCGAATCCCACAGACGTCAATTTTTCACTTTTTCCACTTTTTCGTCCGTCTTTGTTTGTAGTATACGCTGTGTTTACATAAATAGTACTAGTACCTAGTATACCTACATACGGCTGAAATCTTTCATGGAGAGATTTTGTGTTTTTGATTTATTTTGCCCCCTTTCATTTTGGGTATAACTTTTCTACTTATTTACTACTCCTAAAAAATATCCACATCCGTCCACGCACATAATATGATATTCACTCACTTACTTAAGTACAATACAAAATACTTATTTTGCATGCATACTTACTATAGCACAAAACAGTCAATAAGGTACAATATGGTACAATAATATAACATGGTACAACAGTTTTGCTGCATATTTTACTTCTGTTTTGTGTGGAATTTGACCCATAGAATATCTTCTTACTACTTACTACTATGTCATATGCAGTGTGTACATCGCCTCCTCAATCTAATACTAAATATCCACTTATTGATCCTATTAATGTTTTCTTTAGTTCTTACAGGCAATATTGTAAATTTTAGGGTGTTTTTGAATTTTATCCACATTTATTCAAACAATATTCAATTTAGTTGAAATAACAAGGATTTTATTTGGAACTTTCACCTAGCATTACTGTTATCATTATTGTAGGTATTTCATGCTGATTTCATTGTTCATTCTCATACCTGATAACTTTTCACATGGAAACACTTGAAATTTCACTAGAATGCCACTGAGTTTTTAATTGCCTGGGATCAATGATGATGTGGATTTTTCTAACATTTGTACCATATGTTAATTTGATTTCATTACTTCACTAATGCTGTGTTAGTTTAACTTGACACCACAACTTGTGGATATGATTGTATTTTCCCCAGGCTTTTTGATCCAGCACAGTGGGCATGGTGTGACTAATCAGGTGCATATAGAAGTTACTAATTGAATAAAAAACACAAAACAAAAAACTTCTTTTTGAAGAATGGTTTATATCCTACAATAATCATATTTTCCCCAATTTGTCTCATGCTTGGGTGAATGAGAAGTTAGTATTTTTCCTATAGTAAAATTTAGTTTACTTTATTTATTTTCATTTTTTGTAAAGCAACTGAAACAATACAAATAAAAGTAGGAATTTTCAGTTGCCAAAAAATAATTGTTTAGAAATTGAATCAGAAGGAGGGAATGTAACTCAACACAAATGATAATAACATTCAAAACAAATATTTTAAGTAAAGAATCAAGGATAAAAATATTCAAAAGTTTTAATGTCTAATATAGATAAGTAAAAAATATTTGTACATGAACTGTGGGTTTTTTGGGGAGTTTTCAAAGTATTATACATGGATTGGTATCATTGCTGCACTTCTTGACAAAATTCAATGAAACTGCTATCATAATTGATTACATTATGGAATGACCTAAAGTCAATTCTATCATGAATTATTGCAATGAACTGACACTTTTATCTCACAGAGAAAAAACTTGATAGCAAATAATGTAGCAATACTTGATTTAAAAATATTTTTTGATTGTTGAAATGTTATTAATAAACACAATTTATTCAAGTGATATTCTCTTTTCTGATTATCTGTTTCTTTTCATGGCTCAAGACACATCAATGTAGCCTATTGATATACTAATGTCAATTTTCCCACATTTTCTTTGTTTTGTTACATTTGTACCATTATCAGTATCCGTAAAAGAAAGAGCTAAGTTCTGATATGATGATTTTCAGTTTGGGGAAAACTTATTCAATCTTAATATAATTATTACAGTAATAGTGAAGATAGTTCCTATATTCCTTTCACTTGCAAATTTGTAAGACTGGGACTCAAAACCACATACCTACAACAGTGATCTGGGATGCTTCAAGGTGACCCTTCTAGGGAGAAGGGAGAAAAACCACCTTTTTGCTTAAAGAGATCAAAAGTGGGCTCCATTACCTAGACCAGAGAAAATTTGGATCTGAGGACATTGCACTGGTGAAAATTCATTGGAAAAATTTTGAGGGCCACACAAAAGGAAGTTCTAGCTGTCAATGGTGTGAGATAGGCCCTTTGAATGATGGGCAACCTATCCCAAGGAAACTTTTTAAAGTTGGTACGTTTAAAATGCTATCACACTACATTGTAACAGAAAAATCCATTGATGATTCATAAGAAATGTTTGGTCCAAACCTGCCAGACTCAAGGAGAAAGGTAGTTAGGAATAAACCTTAGAGGAAAGAGATAGACTATGTTAAACTACCTAACAATTCTTTAAATTTTTACAGATTTGCAACCCTGACTTCAGATATATTTTTTGTATATTGACTAGAATTCTTAACATCATTATCTGGAAAATTTGTTTCAAAATGGTTGATCAAATGCCTGAAGAAGATCAAAAGATTTTTCCTCAGCAATAAAAAGAGTGTTAAAAATATGCTATTGAAGAGAATTTTTGATTAAACCATTCTGAAAATCAACAAGCTTTAAAAAGTGAAGGAAAATCTTTCAGGCATGACTGCAGTCAACACCACATCCAAAGGCTAGCACATTGGCAAGATAGACATGCAGATATAAGTGCTAAAGTAAATAATGGGACAAGGAGCACTCAATGATCTCCCATTCTCACTGTACCCTCAAAGAGTAATAATATAACTGATACACTTTATCACAATGTGGGTGAATGTATTAATGAAAGACAAAGATATCTGATTAAATGTTGCCAAGAGAAATTGCCATGTGACAGAAGCTTGATTTCAAAAACACTACAGGGCACCATTTTGGTGTTACTGTGAGCTCTATGAAGAAAATAATAGAACCAACAATATTTGCACCAGGACCAATCCAGCAATCAACCTGGGACCAGCAACCATTTTTTAAGTATCCTACAATTTTTGTGCCTGACCACAGGAAAAATCACAAGGAAAAATATTGATGAGTTTTCAATGCTGGACTTGGAAATGACATTTGTTGAAAATGGGCAACAAAAGACATAATAAGGCAATACCTGGTACTTCTAGGGTCAAAATCAAGAGGATTTCCCATGGTCCCAAGAGAATGATGACAAGTTTCAAAAGCACCTAGCAGAGGAAGAAGCCACAACATTCCCAGCTATCCAGCAGGATAAGCCATTAGTAATTATGCAAGATCATGAAAGAAATAAGCCTGTCATGGAGGTAGAAGGCACCTTAAATGAGAAGACTTCTGAAGAGTCACAAAGGGTGACAAAGAATGCCAATATTGATGAGGCTTTTCTTGACCAGAACATCATCATAGCAAAAGAGGGCAAGACATTAGATGGGAAAGTAACTAAGGAGTGTTAATCAAAGTGGAGGAAGAGATCCAAGTCAAATAGGCTGACATTTACAATGACTACAAGCACAGGAGTGGGCCACAACTGCATCAGAACCAATTCAGGGACTACTTCCGCTGATTCATCACTTGTGAGCACCCTCAAAAGATGGAATTTATCATGGATTAATGCGCTTTCCCTGTTCTAAGCACAATGGAACACATTGCTTTAAAAAACAAGGCCATGCTCAGATGTGACCAGGACCCCATTATGATAAAATATTTCCCAAGGGAAGGGCACAAGAAGTTTGGACAAAAAGGAGAAATGGCAATAGGCAAGGAATTAAGTCATCTCTATATGCTGAAAACATTCACCATCAAAATGACTGAGGATCTGACTCACCAACAGAAGGAAGAAGCTCTGTCCTCCATGATCTTTTTGAACAAAGATCATGACAATAACCTCATGGCCAGAGTGTGCATCAACAGCTCCCCTCAAAGGAAGTATATACCCAAGGAAGCCACACATCTCTAACAGCAAAAACAGAGTCAAGTTTATCACCATGGTACAAGAGCTTTGCATGCACAGAGATGTGGCCATAATTGACCTACCAGCTGCCTATCTCTATGCCACAAATGATGACTATGTCATCAAAAAATTGGAGGATAGGTTAGCCAATTTTTGTTGATGGTGACTCCAGAAATTTACAGAAAGTACATCACAAATGGCTCAAAGTAGGCTCATCCTGTATGTCAACTTTTATTTAAGGTGCTGTATGGACAGCTTGAGTCTGTGTTGCTGTTTTACAAGAAACTGTTAAGTGACCTTCTGAGCATATGATTTGAGTTCAAGCCCTATCATGTATGTGTTGCCAACAAGCAACAAGATGTTAAATGGAAAACATATGACAGTAAGGTGACAGGTGGACGACTTGAAAGTGTCACATGTGAACAGGAGGATGGTATACAAGTTTCATTTGTGGTCAGAGTCAATTCATGGGAACATAAAGGTACACTGAGGAACAAAAAACAATTATTTGGGTATGGAACTGGACTAGTTGACCTCATAAGATGCTAAGGTGTGAATGGTACCTTATCTGAAGGACTCCATAAACAACTTTCCAGAAGCACTTGGTAAACTCACCTCATCTCCAGAATCTGACAAACTCTTCAAGATCAGACCTGAAGAAGAGTAAGAGAGACTAATCAACTGTACTTCAACATACTATGGCTAGATTGCTTTTTGTGCTTATGACCAAGAAGGGATCTCCAACTTGCAATGGCATTTTTGACCACCAAAGTCAAAGACCCAGACACCAACAACTAAGGAAACTGAAAAGAGTACTCAGGAACATTAGGGGTACCTTGTTTTTGGAACTGAATCTTTGTCAAAGTCAACAAGCATCATTAAATGGTGGGTGGATGCCTTGAATGCTCTCCATTGGAATGCCAAGGGACAAACAGGGAGCATGATGACATTAGGAAAAGGAGCAGAATTAAGTTCTTCAAGAAGACAAACACTCACCTCATGAAGCTCCACCAAAACAGAATTAATTGGGGTATATATGTACTGCCTTATGTCATATGTAGTCTGTACTTCATAGAAGCCCAAGGCTAGACATTAAATTGGAACACAGTCCACCAGGACAAAATGAGTGCCAAATTAGTTACTTGGAGTGAATGTAAAGGCTTCAAGTTCTAAGCAAACAAAGCACATGGATGCAATACATTTTTTGTGAAAGATTGAGTGGGATCAAATGAAGTTCATATGGCATATTGCCAGACTGAGGAAATGTGGGCAGACATCAACACAAAACCGAGATGAGATAAGACCTTCAGCTTCAGAGAATTCAGAGCAGCTCTTATGAACATCCCCTGTAAAATTCCAGCTATGACTACAGAGAAATCCACCAAGGAAAGGGTTAAGTTCAGCAAGTCCATGAGTAAGATATTCAAGCCCACTGACAAGCCATCCTCAATATACAGGAGTCAGCCTGCCACAGGGGTGCACAGAAGACTTATGCCAATACTACAAACAGATCACCGTAGGCCTGTTGCAGCATCAACATAGGGATGTGTTGGATAGATTACAAACCAACAATCCACATCAGCATGTAAAGATACAGAAGATGAAATTTGTTACAAGAGTTGTGCAGAATGGTACATAGCAAGCATGGAGTGATGAACAACAAGCGATAAGTTAGCTCAAAGTACCAATGAGAACTACCAGCCACAGCAACATGAAAACAACAAAATGTTCATAGTTAATCTGAAATTTATGCTAGCAAACTAAGTCCTGTTCTAACCTGCTTCATCAATTAAGTCAACAAACATGTTGTTACAATCATTTGTGCTATATGCTAAGATGAAATGCTACAACAAAATGACTAAAAATAAGTTTAGCCACTGAAAAGTGGATTTTCTTTTTTTCTGAAATGTTTTAATAAAAACTAGGTATTTAATTGGTCTGTTAGAGTTGGTTAAGTTTATTGATTTTTCTAGCTGGTACCAATGCTATATTTTATGAATGTATTTAGTGTTATTTGGTGTTTTTCATTGGTTTGGTTTCTGATGAGTTTCAAATTCATAGTTTTTTCTTTTGCAGATGATTTTGTGAAAAAACCTTTAGACAATGGCACTAACAAAATTTAACACATTTTTATGAATATATTTGGATAACATCATTATTTAAGTCCTGCCATCTCAAAATATCTGATCATGAAGTGCAAGCATTTTTTTGAGTAGAAAATTGAGAAAAAATAATTGGATCCAGCAGGCTCATTCTATTGCCATGGAGATTCCTTGGATAAAAAATCACAGTATTCTAATGAACCTCAATGACCAAATGTGGGTTCACTTGATAGACTGGACTTGATACTTTGTCATCCACCTTAGCAATGAAATGAGCCTCAGCTGTGGCCTTTTCAATTACCATCATCCCAGATTTTTGGATCCAGATGAAAAATATTCCATTGATCCAAGGACAAGGTACAAATGCTTGCTCTGATTATGCCAACTGAACCAATTTGATTCTGCTGGTTAACTGTCATTACTGCTGTTTTGTTCTAAGAACATGGGATGAATTGAAGTGCCATCCATGCCTATTAATCTCCAAAAAAGTTTAGAAGTTTATTTTAAAATATCCTACCATACTCCTTATTCTTTATTGTTATTGATATCACTATTGAAAAGAGGAGAATTTTTTTGGTGTTAATTGAAAATTTGACTTTTTTGGTAAATGAAAACAGTAGTCATGGATTCTGTATGAGCTTGCTTTAATTTAGTGCAATTCTTTTAGTTTTGGTGTCTCATGATCTTGATCTGAAGATTTTATGTACATTATTTATGTGCATCAATTATGCATTGTCTTGGAATTAACAAAAGGTAAGTTTCCTGACAGAAAATAGTCATTATGTAGTATATCTACTAAGTCCATAGCTGTGACATTCATAACCAGGTATCAATTGAAGTGAGACTTACTATTTTTTAGTTCATTTGACTGTCATATGAGTTCATTCAGAGTTCCCTTGGCTAAGTATTTTTGCTGTCGCCAGTTTACAAAAAGTTTTGCCTTTTTGGATCAAAAAGACGATAAAACTCAAATTAATTAAATTATTTTATCCTCTTTTTCATTTTTCGCTTTTCAATAAACACAAATCTTTCATTTTGGGGGTGAGTTTGATGGGGCGAGATCTTTCTTGTGTTTTTTCGCTTCTCGTGTGACGGATGGCGTCAGATAGATGGCGCCAATGATGTCACCGATCACAACATTCAAAAGCAGTTCTTGAGCAGTTCAAAAGCCAGTCAAAAGCCAGCAAAAGTAAGCGTTCATTTTTTGTGGGTTTGTTGCAATTGCTTTTGCATCATTTTGTCTTCTTGACAATGATGACACCATCCGAACCCGAACCTCAAGCAGACTGCAGCGCCACCAAACTTACTATTGTTCACGCAGTAGAAGGAAAACACCAGGAAAACACAGCAAGGAAAATAACACTAATACCATACCATAGTCAAATATCTTTGTGAGATTCATGCAATTCATTGCTCTAACTTTTGTGGAAAAATTGCTTTATTTGCCAACGCAACCAAGAGTTCATTTTCTCATCTCTCAAGCCATAATTCATCATAGATTCGTCGAAAAACAAGTGTAAAATCATTTTCAATCGAGTTAATTGGGCAATGGGCACCTTGCCTCCATTATTCATTTGGTGTCACCTCATCAAAATATCCTTCCGAAACAGTAGTTCTCATCATAAAAAGTAAAAACAAAAACATCCGCCAACTTCCAGCTTCCAAGTCCATCCCACCTGCGAAAAACTTTGATGACCATGACCAAAAAAGGGATACAAACAGTTGTCAAAGTTGACGACAAAGATGCAGACGAAGACCCCCCGCCGCTCGACGAATCCACCCCTCTCCTCCAAAGAGGGTCCAAATCCACCCCCTCCATGCAAGCCCTACAAAATACTCAAATGTTTACAAGCTTCCGCCGTCGCACAACTGCCCCTGTTGCAAAACAACCTTCCTTTCGTCGTCGCGTGACCACTTCTGGCTCTCAACCCAAGTTATTGCTCGCTGAATCTTCCATCGACAGTGAAAAAGAAAAGATTGTCGACGAGGAAACTCCAGTCCGTGCTATAACCACCACTGGTACATCCACTACCTCCATTAAATCCATCTCCTACAGAGATCTGAACATTTATCACTTTCAAGATGATCAATTGGAGGAATTGCCACCCGCTCAACCTGCCGAGGCTTTGGCGCCTTTGTTTCCCAATGGGGGGATTGGGCCGTTTGCGGAAAGGAAATATGTTCCGTATCGGGAGGCTTCTTTGGTGAAATCGGTTCCTGCATTTCCTCCTTATAGGAGAAAGGCTAGGCATAGGAGTTTTTATTTGTGGTGGACCAATGTGGGTTTTTGTTTGTGGAAATTGTATTTGTTTGATGCTGTTTACGCGTTTGTTTGGTTGGGTTTAATGTTGTAATTTTCATTTGCTTTTGTTAATTCCTGTTGCACCGATTGACTTGTTCAAAACTCGTGTCAGTTTTCGATTGCAATTCAAAGAAAGAGTCAGGATGTTTGTTTCTGGACTTTTCAGTTCAGAATTTGCACGATGCTGCGGTGTTTTGCATTATTGATTGACTTTTGCCGATGCATCGTTATCTAGCAAATGCAATTCTAATTTTTTTCTTTGAGGTTTTGCTGGAATCGTATGCTGTTCGAGAAATCGAAGTGATTATGCCTGCAAACTCCATCTTTAATCTTCCATTCATGTTGATTTCTTCAACATATTATTATGCGTTCTAATTCGCGTTTCACCTGACAACATTTCATCGAAAATATCAATAAACCATGCAGGAGTTCCGTCATTGGTGGAAATCCTCCCGTCTCCTCGTCCGCCTTGGTGGTCTCTACGTCTACTCCTTCGACCCCGTCGACGCACCCAGGATTCTCCTCCTCGATCCCACAAAAAACAAATCTCTGAAAAAATACTTCAAATTCGCCAAACGTTTGGGACAGGGGGGTCCTCAAATGAGAATTTTCGTGCAGACGGTGAAGCCGTTCACGAGGACAATGAGGATTTTGGTTGGGACATGGCGTTGGATTGAGGCGGCTCCTTGTCGAAGGGGTGAGGTAGGATTGGAGGAGTTCATGGTGAGACTGAACAGTTTGTTTTATTGGAAGCACATTCTATACATTTTGAGCCGACAAAGGAGCCTATCTTGACTGTCGAAAATGATATCAAAATTTTAACCATTGTATCGTACCATACCTCCAATGCTCTATCAAGGCCTTTGTTGGAAATCGAGTCTCTCGTATGTTCGCACGCACGGCGACAGATGCACTTGGCTTATACTTCCTCTTCCCTCTTCAACGATTCCTTTTCCGACAAGATATACTCGACTACCCGTCTGAGTACCACCCGATCAGCCTATGCGTCTGCATTGGTATTATTCGAGCTGTCTCTCCCTATGCGGCCTCTTTCCAGGGAAGTAGGCTGGGCAGGGTGTTGACAAGGCATTTCTTTGCTTCGTCCAAAAATCGATGGTTGCCAGTGCAGAAAATTGGGGAGCTTAATTTGTTGAGTGATGACTGCCAAGAAAAGGATGAGGTGACTCAGACAGCTGATTTGGTGATAATTGCCAGGGATATTGCAAAGGCTTTGGGAGTAGTTCAGACTAGTACAGAAGGAGTGGACGTGGTTCGACAGCATGAGGCTTTGTTGAAGGCGGGATTTCACCAAGTCGGGGCTGGCAGTGGAGGGTGAGTTTCCAAATGTTTGCCTTCACCATACACACTTTTCCTTGTCGAGTGCGCTGACTAAATGATGAGTTTTGATTCGCTGATTTAACTAGGTATGCTGTTTATCACAGCGAATTCAAATTCGAGGATAGTGCCTCCCCTGTTGAGTCAACAACAATTCAGCTTCATGTTACTCCATATGGCCCCTCCATCACCGATGTCATGCCATACTATGTCGTACTGGAATTTGAGACTTCTCAAGACCGACGTGATAAATGGTCGGAGACTCTAGCTTCAAGCATTTGGCGTGGCCCTCCGGTTCTTGAAGGATACTGTTACCAGGGTGCTTTCTTCAGCCCTCATCACTTTGCAGAGCTGAAAGAGATGTACGACAAGCAGCTCCAGGCATATGAGTTTGCATGCAAGAAGTTGCCAATTCAGGCAAAGACCCACAGGCCTGTTGTTCCTTCTGATTTGCCAACATTGAAGAAATTCTTGGAGGCCGGCAAAAGAAATAGGAAGCGCAATAAGAACAAACGCGAGTACAATGAGCTGCAGAAAGTAGTTCGGAGTGTGGCAAAGGAGATTCTGTACACCATCAAGAAGGATGAGAGGCGAAACGACCCAAGTGGGTCAGCGTATGCCCCAAAAGGTACGTATCAAATAACAAAGAACATCGTTTTCATTCATTGCCTCATCACTATATCGTATATTTTTTTCTTCGAAATCACAAGGTGTCATTCTGTACTTTGAGGGATTGGATTGTTCAGGGAAGTCGTCCACGGGAGGTTTGGTGCAGGCTTCATTGGAGCAGGCGGGTTATGATGTCGGAATGCGGCAATACAATAGGCCTCCAACTGCCGAACAAAGGTAATGGGTATTACGCCACTCTATTTCACTTGAATATTCTCCCTCGATGGTTCTGCTTCACTTTTTGTCTTCAATCAATACTCAGAATGCGACCGTGGATGGATCGTTTTGAAGTGCCGGGGGAAAACAAATTCCCTAGTGACACGAGTCCCCTTGACCTTACTTCCAATGCCAATGATGGCAAAGCCGACAGTGGTGGTGAGCGCATTGGGTTAGTTTGGGATCGTGGCCCCGCTGGTGATTTTGTCTACGGTAACCTCAATGAGCTTCCTGCAGAAGAAAAGCTCAAGCGCTACCAAGAATTTCTTGCATTCGATAAAGAGTGTCGAGACAAAGATATCCTCTTTCTCAAATTACTCTTTGTTACAAATCGAGACTCGATCGCCAAGACTCTGGGGAAGCGACTTGCTCAGAAGAAAATGGCACAAGATCTCCAGACTTGGTTGCAAGCTTGCCGATCTCGTAGTGGCTCTGATGATGTGTCTTTGGAAGGACTTGCGGCGGTGGCTGCGCACATCGATCCTACTGATTTCATTGCTTTCAACAATTATGAGAGGAATCTGAGAATTTTTTCCAATTTTGCAATGAATACAGACTCTGAATCGAATCCATGGGTCGTAGTGAACACTGGTGATAGATATGCTGCACGTAAGGCTTTGATGCAGGCGTTTCGAGTGCACTTGGAAGAGTTTCGGTCTCGTGGAAGTATTTCTCATTGCTGTGATGGGGAACCTCGTGACCAAGGTCTTTCTCCAGGTATCGGGATGGATGCTATGATGAAAATTAATTTTCACAGGTCTTGGAGGCATTCGTTATTGGCTTGGATCACTTTCATGGGGCTGCTGTTGTTGGCTTTTATTTATGCGGAGAATACTGAGTGGACTGACACATGGTTCCCTGCACCCACTCATTATAACATTACTGAGTTGCTTGAAGGTGGAGGCAACGATGATATGGTCCCCCTTAGTCCTGGCAAGCCATCAAAAAAAGGAGCTGCAAATGCTGAAGTGGTCCCAACAGCTAAAACAGGTAAGAAGGAAAAAGAGACACCCCAGGTAGTAAACACCGACAGTTCAGATGAGGATTTTCAAGACTCCTGGGTCGAGTCAAAGGCGAAAAAGGCGGACAAAAAAGCCGAGGAGACAGACGAAGAGCCTCCACAGGACGAAAATACGAAGGGCAAAGAAGAATCATCAAATGCACTCTCTGGTACAAAGGCTGCAAAAAAGGATGACACTCCTACTGGAACTGATTCCGATGAGGAAGCAACACTGATTCCAGCAAAGAAAAATATTGAACCACCAAATGTGAGTGGGACTAAAAGTGACAAAAATGTTTAGATAGAACGGTGAAGGAAGTCAGAAGAAGAAAAGAGACTTTAGTGAGTAGCTCTGACTTTAAAGTTTTTGACTTTGGAAGTGAGCCTCCTTGATAGATGCAAAGTAAACAGTACCAATGAATTACCTAACTGTTCAAAAGGTAATTCATTGTAGGAGAGGATGCTTCATGTCGAGATTGCTGATTATTATTTGCATTTCAATGAAATTCTTATGTGTGTGATGTTACAGTAGTGTCAACATTTCTGCGGATGCACGAATTCACCGCAATATACAAAGGACAATACTTCTTCATTTGATGTGGGGCCTCAACATATTAGTCCTATGTGAGTCCAATACCAGACACCAAAGGGAATTAGTATCGAAGTATTAGTCTATCGTAGCATTATTTTAGAAGCTTAGCAGAGTATCTAAACCGCACCCTTTGATCTGTTTCTCATGCGCGCCTCTCTCATTCGTGACAACTCCTCCTCCCTCGAAGTGGAACTATTAGCATTAAATATCTCTTGGTACCCATCATAAGTTTTTTCATCAGAATTGTCATCGACAAAGTCCTCTACCCCATGATCTGATTCCACACCTGAACTAGTTTTGCGAATGCCATTTAAAAGGGATGATTGTTTCACTTCAGGTGTACCTGGATTGGAATTCACGTCCACCAAGGAAACAATGCCAGAATTCGAATCATCCGATGACCCAAGGCTATCGTTGCCCGAAAGCATAGGAATAGTCATTTGAGAAGGTTGCTCCGGCATTGAAATAGCTCCAATCTTTGATTCGTCAATCTCTGAAGTCTTGATTCTATTTCGTTGTCTAGCTTTTCTCGTTGCTTCGGCAGTCTCATCTGTAGTTGTTCCTTCCCCGTAGGCTTCGCGAATAGCTGAATACCCATCATCGAGAGGCCGAGCATTGCTTGAGGGAGTTTGGGACGACGTTGCATCAGCGCTACTACTATCATCCAAACGAGTTGAGGTATCAGAAAGACCGCTAGATGGTAATTTGCCTTCAGCCTTCATTTGAAAGAATTTGCCAGGAGAAGTGTATGGTGGTACTTCCGTCAATTCTCTGGTCTTTTTGTCGACATGATAGATTCGAAAGTTAAAGTCAGGTCGTTCCGTTGGATCTTCTCCCATCTCAACAGGGCCAACTTTGGCTTTGTTGGCTATGATTTTTGCATACAATGCTGAAATATCTGTCGTAGAATCAGAAGCAGTCGAAGATGATGCAACGTTCTCCTCAGCTTTCTGACTAGATATTGATGGTTCGGAAGGTGTAGTGGCAACGGCCACTGCTCCAATTTTAGACTCATCAATTTTTGAAGCCTTAATTCTGTTTCTCTGTCGAGCTTGTCTCATGGCTTCTGCTGTTTCGTTCTCTGTACTACCTTCTCCGTAGGCTTCACGAATGGCAGAATATTCCGATTCTGTTGATTTTTTGGATGTTTCGACGTCTACACTGCTGCCCTCTGCAGTTTTTCCTGTCGACGGAAGCTTGCCCTCTTCCTTCATTTTGAAAAACTCGCCAGGAGAGGTGTATGGTGGCACTTCCGTCATTTCTCTAGTTTCTTTATCTACATGATAGATCCGGAAGTCGAAGTCAGGTCGCTCCGTTGGATACTCTCCCATCTCAACAGGTCCAGCTTTGGCTTTGTTGGCTTTGATTTTCTCATATAAAGAAGAAATGTCTGGCTTTTCATCACGAGAGTCGTCTTCAGTCACAACTCCTACAGTTATTGCATCAGGATCTGCTTCAACAGACACGCTCTCAATGCTGTAGTCATCAAGAACCTCCTCTTCCTCTGATTCATCATAATCAGAATAAACCATTACTGTCTCACCCTCTTTGTCTCCATAACTAAATGCCTGAGCATCACCAACCCCCAACCCCGCAGCCCTCTCCAACGCCTCTTCCTCTTCCTCCGAAATCCCAAACAAAGCCTTCCTATCCTTCGCCCTATCCTCCTTCGCCGCCGAAGCTCCCTCATAAAACCCCAACTCCGTCCCCACTGCTGATGCCACCCCACTCGTACTCCGCTTATGAACCGGATAAAACGCCGCAGCATACCTAGCATTCGCTGCCAATGCCTTCCCACCCCCCAAAGTTGTAAACCTATCCCACGAAAATGCCTCCAACAGTGCCAGATCCTCCAATGGAAGTTTACTCGCATCCCCATCTGCCTTTATGATCAAATCTCCAATCAACTGTCCTGTTTTTGGTGCAAGCAACACTCCATTGCGCCAATATCCCCCAGCCAAGTATACATTCTCCCATTGTGAAGTCTTGCCCAAAATCGGACATTTGTCAGGAGTAGTCGGCCGCAACCCCGCCCATGATTCTTCAATGGGCAATTCTCCCAGAGAGGGCACCAACCTCATCGCTTCCGAAAGACAGTGCATCATACCCGTGGGAGTGACATCTCCATCAAATTGTCCCGGTTCCACTGTAGCACCGACAATAATCCGTCCATCGGCCTTGGGCACAATGTAGGTATCTTGTGCAAAGAGGACACGGGATAACAGTGGTGGAGAGTTGGATGGCATGCGGAGGGAGAGGGATTGGCCCTTGTGTGGTGTTATGGGGATGGGAAGGAGGTGGCGCATCCAGGAGCCGTTGGCGATGATGAGGGAGGTGGGTGTTAGGACTTGGCCGTTGGTTAGATGGACTCCTTTGCATTTGCCGCCTTTGGTATTGTTTTGTGGCGAGAATGAATCATTGGTTGGTGGGATTGTTGTACGCAATTGTTATGTAAGGAAACACGATTTGGATAAGTTGAAAGAGTGTGAATTTTGGTGAAGATCGCAGGGAACAGATATAGAAAACAAAATCATATACAGGAAGAAAATCAATAAATATATAAGAAAATTTCCCCATGGTAACAGCGACGTAATAACATTGAGCAAGTTCATGGCATAAATATGGTTTTGAACGCATCTGGAACAAAGACTCGAGGAATTTCACGAACTGCCAAAAAACCAATCAATAGCACTAACCATAAAAAATGAACACCAGCATCCATACTCAACAAAAACGCAAAAATAACAAGCAACCACAAAACTCACCCCCCATCTCCAATGATTTCACCTCCCACTCCCCCCCAAACCGCAAATCTACCCCCATCCTCTCACAACTCGCCCTCAGCGCCCCCGTCAACCTCCTCGCATCCACACTTGCATCTTCCGGAAACCACCACCCCCCAATCACCGAAGGATGCAATAATGGCTCCAATTCCCGGACTTGAATCTCATCCAGCCAATACGCCTGGGAGGACTCCGGTGGGGACCATGTGGCAACGGCATCTCCGGCAAAGGCAGGGGCGAGGAATCCTCCGGTGCAGTGGAAGCCTACCTCCCATGGTTTGAGTGGAGATGGATCATTGGTGTTTTTGTTGTTGGTGTTGATGGTGGTGGATTGAGTGGTATCTTTGTTGATTAAATCCCAGAGATAGTTTGCTGCCGATGGCTTCTCTTCAAACTCTTCATAAGCCGCTCTAGCCCCTCCTTCCACAAGCTTCACCCATTCCCCATACATCTCTCGACTCCTCAAACAAACGTCCAACAACGGACCCGAGGGCAATCGCTCCGACTGAGGAGCAAGCATACCCGCTGCGGCGAAAGATCCGGTAACTGTCTTTTGAGTTTGTTGGTGGGGGGTTTCTCGGTCGAGGATGGTTATTTGAATGGACTGCCTGGAAGAGGATGAAGAGGAGGAATCATTCGAAAAGGTGGAAGCAATGTGGTGTGCGATAGATAAACCGGCGAGTCCCCCACCAATGATTAAAATATCTTTAGTGTTTTCATTGGTTTGTAGTGGATGTATGAAGAGTGATTCCTTGGAGTTCGGGGTGTTCGATGTGTTGGAAGATGATAATTTTAATTGGTGCCCATAATGATTGTGACGGTGATGATTGTCATAATGGCGCCGGTGATGGGATTTTTTGTGGATTGATCCAAGAGGATTGGCTACTTGATTGGTGGCGGAAGAAATGGTTCTTTTATTGGAGATAGAAAAGGCATTGCATCGCAGTGATGAAAGGAGGAGGAGCAGGCTTGCTCGACCAATCATGGTTCGGGCATTTGGCATTTTCACTTCCATTGTTGTGATTGTTAGTTGTGTGTTGTAGGTATGTAGGTTGTAGGTAATTTTAATAATAATTGTGTGGTGCATATGGTATTGTAGTAGAGCGCGCGAGAGCCACTGATTTTGTGACGTAAGTTGGTACGAGTACAACATAAGTATAGTAGTACCATACTTACTACCTAGATACTTACTCGTACATAGGAGTAAGTATCTAGGTAGTAAGTATGGTACTACTATACTTATGTAGATC
>JALLOT010000827.1:0-17482 GCA_036939595.1 Thalassiosira livingstoniorum
ATTCGAAACGTACGACTCAAAAAAAGCGATGAGTCAACAGTGCAGTTATTTACAGGACACAGAATCACCAAGACCAATCTGAATAATGGGTAATCAAACCTTGTGTGAAATTTGAAAGAACACAAACACAAACACACAGCACAAGTTTGTAGATTATACTCAAAGATAGACCAAGGCCTAATGCTGCCAAGTCTGTCACACTATGAAAAGCTATGAATGTTGATCAATGATTTTTCTCTCTTCAGATCTTCTCATACTATTTTACCAGAAAGCTTTCCCAAAAAAAAATAGCTTGTCACTGAAAAATTAAATTATGATATATTACTTTCAATGATGTAGTGTCTTTGTTGCACAGCTAGACACCATTTCTTTCACTTTCATCTGCGTTGAACTGTAAGTGGCACTGTGGCATATGAAATGATGTTGAATATGTTACCCCTAACCCTAAAATAGTGTGAGAAGATATTAAGAGAGAAAAATCATCAACCAATGTTCATAGCTTAGTGATGATGGTAGACTTGACAACATTAGACATTGATCTATCTTTGAGTATCATTTACAAATTTGTGCTGTGGTTTTGTGTGTGTGATGTTCTAATTTTAAAAAGATTTGATTACTCATTCTTCATATTGGTCTTGATTATTATGTGTCCTTAAATGGTGTTGTCCTTATCACATTATCACTGCCCACTTATTCTCATGAAAGGTTTATTATGATGTTGTTGTCAGGATACTGTACATTTGACTTCAATTGACAACAGCCATTTTTAAAATTGTATAGAATCACTAAAAAAGCACTAAGTATAATTTATTTGAGTCATGACAACAAGGATACTGAAGAGATCAAGCAAAAAGACCCAATATTGGCTGAGTAATGGCCATTTAAAGTTGGGCAAAAATTGCACATTTTTTGGGATCAGGGATAGGATTTGAATTGAAATGACACTTTAAAAAATTGGGATTGCTCGAATATTTTCGATGGAATCATCAACTGTCAAAAACTACCAACATCATCGTACGTACAAATACGTACAGTCTAGTATTCAAATTTATGATTCGATTTTAAGCCTGTCTTTCTTCTTCACTTGCACACTGCACTTCCTGAGCGAAAAAAAAGCTGAGGTGTCCTGCGCAGTGATGGATCGTAAAAAATATTATCACGAATTGATGCGATGACAATGATGATGACGACAACGACGACGATGACGATGGCGATGGCAATAGCGGCTGTCTACTAGTAGTAATAAATAAACTAATAAATACTCAAATACTGCAATACTTAGTTGAAAATAATAATGAAAGGCAACGCGAGCCATTAATTTTAGTTTAACGTGTTCTACTTACACAACAACGATGCGTTGTTGACAGCACTTCAACGCGGACCCCGATCAAGTGCCGGAGTCGAGTTGAAAACTACGCCAGCGGATCACGTTCAACTGCGTCGACAGCGACGCAATGAAATGGCCCGCCAGCGATGACTTGATGACGTTATTGCGATTGCAATGGCTATCGGTATTGCTTGACGCGATTGAGTTACGCAGTGCCTGATTAGAATCCGAAGTGGAAGAAGCGGGTTGGTCGCCATTGTCGGAAGCGAACAGGGCCCCTAACATCGTATGTAGACCTGGTATTTCCACTTTCAGCTGTCATGCACTGTCACGTGGACAATTTCAAACTCAAAATTCTATTTAACATGTATTTTCTTATGTAGTGCGTACTATACAATACTAAGTACATAAGGTAAGTACTTAGAGTAGTACTTACCATACAAACTGTTCTGGTGGAAAATGAGAGAACATCATTTGCACTTTGAAGATCAATTTCATTTTTGTCCAGAAACAAAATTGTCCTTAAGATCAAACTAATCTAAATTTCAATTTCAAAAGAATTAGAATGTACCTTAACATACATGAATATAAATATAAAAATCTGATTTTCAACTTTCAAATTTAAAATTTGAAGTGCATCATATTCAATTATCCCAGTGACAAGCATTCAAAAATCTCATGAAATGTTTTATTCCTTAAGTGATGCCCTTATATCTGAAGAACCAGGTGGCCTATGACCAAAATTATTTTGCATTCCATAGACCAATCACATGGCCATTGAATAGGGTGGTTTTGGTAGTAAAACTAACTCTCAGGCATCATGTATAAGGGCCTCAAGTAACTATGTTGTCAATTGAAGTCAAATGTACAGTAGTGTTAGAAAGGACCACATCAATACAAGAACACTTTTTGTAAGTTTTACACATATAAGAACAGCTGATTTTAGTGGCTTACTGGTGAAAGGAAATATATTTTTTCTTTTGGAAGCCTTAATGATAAAAGAATTTCCAAAACAAATGCTTAGGGGCTGTCTGTTAGGTCAGTTGTTTATCACAAAAAGCTAGGTTTTGTTGGATCCAACTGATATTGAAAAAAGTGTGAAAGAGATCATTCAAAAAGATCCTCTCAATGAGAAAGGATATTACATGGGGAAAACATAAAGTCATAGTTTTTCATTCCATATTCATTTTGTGATGAATTGAACACACAGGTGCCTATTTATCTATCACTTGTTGGTACATTTGACATCATTACAAAAGATCCGGACTATTGTACAGGTTGCTATTTACAATACTCTGGATAAAACATGCTCTAGCAACAGTGGATAACAAACTTAACATTTTTTACAGAAATACTAATTAATAATCATTGATAAAGTGAGAATACCAAAATAAAATCAAAGGAAGCTAAAAAGCTTTGATTCGTATCAAGAAAGCAGCCACAACAGGGTAAATTGGACTTTAAGACTGCAAACAATTTTCAATAAAGGGCATTTGTGGGGCTTTTCCAGCACACCTATTTTTGCTGAAAATTTCAACATATTTTTTGTGAAGTCTGATCTGTTCAATCTGATTCAAAGATATAATTAAAAGGAATTTAAAGCCAAAGTATAATATAATGGAATAAGTTTTACAAATGCCATTTTTCCCATCTGTAACAACAATAACAATAGGTGAAGTCAAGAGTTGTGGAGTCAACTCTAAGCACATATTAGAAAAATCCAGGGCTATCACATATCATTCTTCATAGCAGGTTGGTATATTTTTTAAATGGGCTTAGCTCCTTTGGATCCTGTCAATGAACATCAGATTGTGCTATTCAAAGTAAGTGTGAAAAGTATGAGTCGAAAATCATTTGTTGTTCTCAACATTTTGATCAAAGTGCATGAACCCACATTTAGAGCAGAGCTTTGGCTTTGGTCTGTGGTCAATGAACATGAATACATAATATGATGCTTTGTCAATAAGTTTGAACATTGACAAGGATAATGAAAATTAAATCACATAAATGGTAATAAAAATGCCACAATCAACTTAAATATTTCACCAACTTTGAAAACATGGACAAAAGGTCCAACTCACCAGAATCGAGTCTTCAGTTAAAGACTTACAGAAGTAGAACATTGTTGTTTGAAATCAATAGAAGAAGAAAGGGTTGGCATTGATCAGCCCTAACTTGTCCAAAATGTAAAGGATTTAGTTTCAATACTTGCACATTTTTTTATAGTTCAGCTATTAATATATGAAAAAAGAACTAGAATATGAAAATCTGATTGTTGACAGTTCAAGAAAGAAGATGAAATATTGTTCAGAAAAGTTGCAAAACCAAAACAAGATGTAACTCCAATGTAAATCCCACAAATACTTTCTGGTGGTGAAAACCTGCAACAATTAAAGGGCTAGTTCTTGGCCATTAGCATTAAAAAAGAGCTGATATAGCTAGTAATGCTTGCTATTCAACTAGCTAAACTCTTCATTGACTCTTGGTGATATTATTGTTCCGTGTGTTCCATGTTATTGATATTAGATTGTATCATATTTATTTGTTATTTGTTATTTTACTGCATGTTATAAGCTATAATTAATTCAAAATCAGTGGCAGAAGCCATTGGAATCTTGGAAAAGGATGCAAATATTTATACCCCCAAAAAATACTTGCTCTAAATATCATGTAGAATAAAAGCAAGATTGTCCAATTTCAGTAAATACAAGTGCTAGAGTAGCAAAATACTCTTCACAACAATGTAAAAAATGTTGTATTCAAACTGGATGTAGCTCCAATGTTTGTTGGGTCTGGTTTATTTTGATAGAATAACCTGTCAGACAACCCTTGTTGATACAAAAAGACGTTTTTTAGGAGGATTAGTGTTACAATAATATTTGGGGGTTTAAAAATGTAAGTTTATTTGATTCAGGGGGCTCATTGCTATTGATAAGAACTTTATTCTAGGATGTTTTGTTGCATTGTTTTTGAAAATAAGAACAATCTTACTACTAGTGCAATATTATACATTTGGGGGAGTTTTTTTATGCAAGAATTATGTTTTGGATTGGGATGCTTGTGACACATAAACAGAAGAAACTATTTTATTTGAGATGTTTGTGGTATCATTTTAAATGTAAATTCACATTTTCACATTTGAAAAAGATTATTTTGTAAGTATGTAGGTATATAGCACCTACTGTATAATACTTGTTTTAAATATTTTAGGGGTCCATTGTTGTAAAATAATCACAGATCACAAATCCAACAGTGACTGTAATAATCAATTAACTGTTTGCTCATTACATTGGTCTCATTATTTTCAAAAAATGTCACTGGTATCTAAAATTCACATAAGTACAATGTTTAAAAAATCTGGCACTCAGAGGCAGATGACTTATCAGGTTTGCATCACTTTTACAACATGTCTCTCTTTGATTATGTATACTGGGTAGATTGGATCTTCATTTCAATTGTATTATTGTGGTTCCCTGTTTTTGTATGTTGTTAGCATGGCTCACAGAAGATTTTTGTTTTGTATGGTACATTATCCCTAAGATTGAGAGTAACTATGACACAGATAAGGCAATAGCATACTCCTTCATAACTCTAAATTACAATGTTTAAATATCTTAAAATATAAGTGGTCTTCAGTAACTATATCATCCACAGTTAGTAGGTTATTGGTTTGCTCATACTCATGATCTGTTTATTCTTATGTAAACTTCTTGTTTTTTATGAATGTTGCTAGCTAAATAATATCACAAGATAAGTTGTAATTACTCTACTAATACTGTAACATGTGTTTTAGTTTTAGGGATGATACATTGTAACATTTGAGTGTATTTTTCTTTCAGATAAATTACAAAGTAATTATAATATACTAGAAATGAAATCAAATACACAATATTAAAGTCTTAGCATCATGGCTTTGCTGAGGGATAAATTTTGCATGTCAAAGAAAGAAAACATGCCCCACAACAAAACTGTTGTAAGCATGGCACAAATAAAAAATTCCTTGTTGGGAATTAAACACAAATTAGAATTTTTTATCAGTTATTCAAGGCAATTGTTCTCCGAGGAGAAAAATTGGCAATGACGCAGTACAGGAACATTAAATTTATGAATATTTTGTTTCTAAAATAGTTAAAAAGTATTTTGAATTCTAGTTTCAAATCTTAAGACTGGGGATAATAAAGGCCAATCTGGTAAGTGCCCAAGCCCAAGCATGGGACCCAATCTGAATCCATTCCCTCATTGAACATACATAATATACATTAAAAAGGCCCTAGATGTTAATCTCCTATTTCAAATAATTGACCAACAAAGAGCAAATTCAACTTATTCCTCCAAATAATTGTTCTTGAATAAAATGAATATTGATTGAGGTTTTGTTGGTACACAGGTGCTCAAAAGAAACAAGAAAAGTAAACAAGTATCATGTCATCATCTTATCCCAGGCTTGAGTCTGGTTTTATGACTATTTTCTATCAAAATATACTGATTATTTTGAAGTTACACAAGAACACAGGCTAAAATTTGATGATTTATTATCAGTTTATGTTACTGATGTTGAGAAGTTTGTGCTCAAAGATAGGACTTGGAAAAACTATCTTAGATTATTTTTCTCTATCCTTATTAAATTTTTTTTGCCAATTCTCAATGAACATGATGATAACTGGTTACTCCCCTGTAATAATTTTCAAATTCGAATGGATAAAGAATTTGTCATGAAAGATTCGCAATGAATGTAGCAATTTGTTATTCTTTATTTCAATTTTGATTTTAAATTTGTTACACATGTTTATCTGTACATTCTGGTAAGTATATCACATGTTAAAAACCAAGTAAAATCAAGAGCCATAATAGTACAAATACAGGATTTACCAAAATTGAATGCTAAGATGTTTATTTTCATAAGGTATTTTTATACATATGTAGCTCATTTAGTAAATTAAGTTAGTCTCTGCATTAGAATATATAATATGAAACTCAATGAAACAATACAGATTTTTATTAGATTTTGCTTGTATTTGTGAAGAAATATTTTAGTTAAGTCTTTGTAATAATAAACCAATATTTTTGAGAGCATCTGAGGCATGATGTCCTGTATTGTGGCATGATTGGATGATATCTAAGGTACAGTGTATTGTGGTTTCTGGCAAGTTATTTCTTCTTAATTTTCTCAATACAAATTTGTGATACATTATGATTCAATTGAGATTTAACCCTGTGCTAAGTTCTATTGCTGGAAAATAGTAAAAAACCTATAATAATATAAAAGGAAAATATAGTTCCAGAGGTGTTTTACAATATAATTGTTTATTTCTTCAGTTTCAAATACAATATGTTGCCATTATAGTGTTGTCAATTATTGATAGAGGTCTATATAATGGAAAAATATTTTTCAAGAGATATTATTCCAGTTAAAATAGTTTGCCATAACACTTCAAAAACATTTTCTCATATTTTCTTTGTAATTTTTCAATTGTAATCAAAATAGGTCAAAAAACATGTATTTTTTGCAATATTCTTTGAGTTTGGGTAATACAACCATCCATATCCATGTGTCATTATTATTGGGATAGATTCAGATGATTTGAATGAACTGAAAAAAGGATTTAAACCTCAACCTTTGTAATGGCTAAATTGGATTGAAAGATGAATCAAGATTTTTAAAAGAAGTAAGTGTTGAGATTGATCAATTCAAGCAAAAGATAGAAAGTTACACTTTTTGCCTATGTTTTGAAATTGAATTTGGGAGTTTGTCTCACTGTACTAGCATTTAACATTTCATTAGTGAGAAATGAACCAAAAGAGGAAGAAATATTTCTTAAGGACAAACCATTGCTATGTGTTAGATAGACTTAACTGTGATGGACATTCACAAGCAAATGAGTTTCTTTTTTCCTTTCTGTCTATATTTACAAGGTTTCTCTTTTATGATTTGTGTGGTTGAACTGTACCAACAGTCTGTCATATCTGCTATCTCAGAGTACCTCTCTTCTTGAAAGGGTTCTTAGCTTTGACCACTTTCAAGGTATCATCATAATCCATAAATCCATGTGACTAAAATCAATCACATATACATCAAGTAGTGAGTCTTCAGCTGGTGTTTCAACCAGTAATTCTTCAGCTAATCATTTTTTTGCTTCCAAGAGGATAACTATTCTGGTGGTAGTTGTAACAGAGTTGTTCTAATGTCAAGCCCTTATCATCTTTCAACCTTGCTTTAACTCATCTTGCCCATAACTGGGCCTTCTCCATATCTTCTGAGGTTAGTCCCTCACAAATAAATCAAAGTTGAGTTTGTACACAAAATTTTACTCCAATATTTCTTGAAGAAAGTTAATAAGTCAAGTCTAGATCACAATAATTCTTGTTTGAGGATGACTCGAGCTGATTATTTGATCATGGGATGATTGTATAAAACTAAGTTGTACTGTTTAGAATGTCCATTCCATGAAACACACAGTTCAATGTGTAAGAAAAGTAAATAATAGACACATGAGACAGTTTAGTAAATAACATGGATACTCAAACCCACCAAGTGTTGTCATTAACACTTTCAAGTAGCATTGCTTGTGACAAGTTTTGTTGGGAAAAGTGGTGACTGTATAAAAAGTTCTATCTCCAGAAGAGCCAACAATGTAGCCATGAAAGCTCTGTCCATTTTAAGAAAGACCTCATTATAACAGGATTCTACATCTGTCAAAAAAGAGACCAACCTTCTTAGGTCTAGAGCTTCCCCCTTGATATAGGCTCCTGAAACACCAGCTAAGAGTAAGAGGTACTGCTAAAAATATTAGAAGAAATAATTGAACACCATTGTGCTGTTGACTGCATCTGCAGTCACCTCAAGGTAGCACAGTCTATGGTGATGCTATCAAAGATTGGTGATATCAACAAGTTCAAAGAGGAGATCATCAAAAATAAAGTAATGACAACCTACCTGTCCATGGACAAAAATAACAATAATCTACCATGAAGGAAAATCTTTGATACAATATAATGATGAGACTAAATGTTTACATTATATGGACAATCCTCTCAAGTCTTTGGATGGTGCTGTCATTGAGTTTCCATATCATCATTTGGGATATCACCACTGCACTACCATGGCCATGATACCAGCTGTCACAGATTGACCTTGGCATTGATTATTTAAACCTTGTAATTCAAAGATTTCTGTGCATTGTAATGTACCACAAGTAGAGAGAAAAGTATTTGAGCCAAGGGACCAAGTTTTTGTCCAAAAATATCATCATGAATTAGATACAAAAAATTTAAAAGCAAACTGACTGGGACAATTAAGATAGTGCAGAGCCACAGGTCCCACTTGAATCCAGGAGAGTAAACTTTGATGCAGCAAAAATTTTCATTGTTGTGGTGGGGATTTTTATGATTGTTTCATAAGCCTTGGTTATCACTTTCACAACACAACAACAAAGACAATTCTGGTAACAAAATTCAACAAGAAAGGAATCAATGCACAGAAAACTCATTACACAAATGAATGTTCAAAGAGCAGTATTTTGATATTTCATAGTAAAGTTTCTATGATTACTAATGCAGGAAGACAACCCAAGAGTTGGATACAAATCATAGCATCATGGGTTTAGACCTGCAGGCATTTGGTTTATTGTTACAGACTTTTGGAAAACCAGCACACCATTAGGACATCATATTTGCAATCACATCTGTTTGTTACCAAAGAATCATATGTGACCTAAGCTTCTTGGTGTAGATACAATTGCAATGACATACCCTTAAGAATGAAACTAGACAAGAATGTCACTCCTTGCTAAGTGCAGGTTTACCATAGACAGGATACCTCTCTTATGTCTTTTCTGTTGATGCAGAAATGATGTGTATTTTTGTGTATGACAAAAAGAATAAGTATTAAATCAATGCTGAAATTAATCTAAATAATCATCTATTACATTCCCAGGGACCTCAATATTCTGTTATTTTTGGGTCTAATATGTGTCATTTTAGTTCCCATTTGTCAAAATTGCATGATAATTTTACTTACAATTTACAAAACAAAATTAGAGTCAATTAAGATTTATAACCAGCTGATCATAATGAGTATTTGATAACCCCAATCAGATAACTTGAAATCTTATCAAAGGAGTTAATGCACATTTTTTGGATACTAGGTGCAACCTTTCATGTAGCTTCCTATCTTATCAAAGAAGTTGAACCTCCTGTTGCTAGTATATACTTATATATGTAGTTTAGAAGAAGTAGATGTATAGATATAAGATCTGCTTTTCATCAACATGGAAATGGTGAAACATCTATGAATATGTATCAGCCTTCCCCTGAACCCTACAAATACATGTCAAGTTTTCTGATCCTGCATTATGCATCCCATATTTAATGAAGTTGCCTAAGCCAGGATGTGGATCTGAATTCCAGGCACAAACAAAACACCACTAGTTTTTTACTTGCCAACATCCTTGACTACTTGGACTCCTTGAAGTGGGGCACAATATGCATCACTAATTTTCTACCAAACTTAATCAGGAGCTCAAAGAAGAAACATTGGTATTATTCTGTATTTGGAGTTTTTATTGTGGAACATGGAACAAAGGATTATTCCTTATGTGAAAATGTGCTGTAGGACCTGCCTGTTATGGACATCCTCAGGACACTTTCACTTTTTTAAGGCTAAAAATTTAGGTTGGGATCTAATACCCAGACTAGACTTCAAAGAGTGAAGAACTTTAATGCCTGAACAGAAGAAACAGAGATGCTTGATGATAGTGATAAGACCCCTTGACTATATATTTTGGAATTTGGACAGAAGAAAATCAGCCAGAGGCAACTACACAGTAGTGCACAAAGAAGGGATAATCTGGACGATACATTGTGGAGCTACAAATTTAGCAGGGTTAAAAATCTCAGAGAACTTTCTCACGACTACTGAAAATCCATAGTCAAGCTCTCCTTGATTATCTTCATTTCAGTGTTGTAAAAAAATTTTTTAACAATGAAGTGGGAATGAATGTTGCTTTGATACTGTTGTAAATTCAGACAGATGGAACCAACAAAAACAAAATCTAGTTTGATGCCATTCAGAAAAATTGGTTAAGCTTTTCAAAATGATTATGGGGAGTCAAATTAGCTTTGAAAGGAAATCAAAGACTATATTTTACTGAAGGAGTGGTATCCAAGGAAACTGATACAGATGTTCACACATACTTGACCTGTTTCTCATGATTTATGAATGGATTCATGCTATGCATCGGCAAATTGTGCAACCATCAGAACAAAGAGTTAGGCCCTCAAAATCAAAAGTAATTCCAGTATCTATGACAGAAAAGGGTTAGATGAAGATAAACCCAATGAGCTGGAGAGAGAGCCAATCTGAAATAAAATGATAACTCCTCTTGTGTTGTTGGATTTTGGATGTTGGAACAAAATAATATGATGTCAAAGTGCCACTGGTATTGCTTGGAGAACTACTGGAGGTGCAAGCTAAAGATAAATGTCAATTTACACCTCTGTCACATTGTCCAGTAATCCAAAAATGAGGTCCCCATTATTCTTAACAAGTAGAAGTAGGTACTGAGAGTTATGAATAAGTTGACTGAAAGGATATTGTCAAATGAAAAAATATTGCACCCATAAGAACACACTGCACATTAAAATTCTGAGAATTGCATTACTAAAACCATTTTCAAGAAAGTACACACAGCCAAATATTTTGATGAATATTTGTTCCTTTTTTACAATGAAGGTTATTTCAATAGAGCAGATAGATCAGTTATACCAAGTACAATTTAGTCATCATTTTTATGTATGTGGATTGATAATTATATCTTATATTTTTCATCAAGGTACTGTATCCTAAATTGGAAAATATTGCATGTGGTTTCTGGTTCACAATATCGGGTTAAAAAAAACAAGAGGGCCTCTAGATGTAGGTACCAGACACCAGACATCACAAACCATAAAATACACATTTCAAATGATCAGTTCATCAAAAAACATAAATTCTCTTGAATTTAATTTTTTATTATCAGATTTCAATGATTCAGTGTGCTCTATTGAGGTACAATCTAAGCTGAAAAGGAGAAAATAAAGTAGGTCACTGTAAGATGAACAAGGGTAAAGAATATTCTAATGACACAGTTCTCATTTTTGTATGTATATAATATCAAAGAAAAGATAAAGAGAAAACTGGAATTGTTCAATGTGATAGAGTATTAAACTTTTTTTGAATTTCCAAGTTCAAACCAAAGCAAATCTATCACTACCATAATGATGACAGGGTTATAAAATTCCCTGATAGAGTTTGCAAAAAGATAAAAAATAAGGAAAAGTAAAAAGAATGAAACTTGGTCCCAGAATGTAACAATAACAAGTCTACAAAATAAATGCCCTAAAGATTGGTAGCAACATGACCGTTTTATCTAATCTTCAACTGTGAGAAGAATCAAGGACAGCTAGCCTTAGAATTGAAAGATCTGAGCAGCTGAAAAAAATTGTTGTCATTTCCTGGACACCATAGTAATACTAAACTTTAAAGAAATCAAATTTAAAATTCTGATGGATGGCACCATAAGATGCAGCACTTCTCAATTCCTTTCACTGCCAGATAGTTTATCATCTCAAAAGCTTGTTTATTGAGTTCTTTACCATAAAATTCATGGGAAGGTACATTTCTTAGAAGTTTGTAGAATGGACTTCAAGATAGAACACTAGGTTAAAAACCCCAGCCCCAGCACATATTTTTTATCTTAGTATTAGGTTAATGTTTAGATAAGGATGGTGTATTTTGGGTATTGAGTGCAAGTTAAAATAACATTATTTTTTATCAAGTATTACAAACATATTAGATACTAAAAAATCAAAGTGTTTGAAGGGAGGGAAAATTGAGCTGAAGCAATTCAAGCAAAAGAGATACTCAATACTCATTGACTAAGTTTCATTCAATGCATTGAAATTGGAAGGATTTCTTGTACCACACCATACTAAAACAGTTTAAAGAAAGAACAAAAGTTAGGAGAAAATTTCAATTTGGGGAAGGTGAAAGTAAGTTTTTTCTTTCAGTATCCCCACAGCCCTAATTTTTCTTTTCTCACAAGTTTTCTGAGAAGTGACAAGCTGCATGTACATGAGTCATCATTGCATGGGGAATGATTTATAATGCCACAATCTTATGGGTGCCACCATCAGAATCAGGATTTAAGCAACTGAGAGGGAGGGATAAGAGTTTTGTGTTGAATGTTTTCTGAATTCTGTCTGTTGGGAGACATAGAGGAAAGTATTTTAAAATTGAATACAAGATATAATACTGATATTGAAGTACCATCCCCAGAATGTTTTTCTACTTTAGTTTAATGTTAAGTCAAAGTCAAGTTAAAGTAAAGAGAAAATATGGTTCTGTTTGCTGGGAGTTATTATTTGTGAAACTCAACCAAGTAAGAAATATTTTTGTAATTTTAAAAGCAGTGGCCATAAAATCTTTTAGAGAGGGGATATCATAATTAAATAAAAATATGGTTCAATAATGTGTGCTTCTAAATGATTATAATCCAAAGAAAAAACAAAAAATTCATTTCAAGTGCATTGGAAATTGTAAGGAAGTTTAATTTTTCAATCTTTGTACAGAAAATGTCCAAAGCAATAAACTCACATGTTTCTATCTTCACTACATACATTTTTTAGAGAATTTAAGATTTCAATGCTTTTGTAAAACATGTAATATGGTGCATTCTGATTCATATTATTTAAAACTCTGGTGACTGAATCAACACAGAAACTTAATATTGTTTTTTGTTATGGTTTTTTCATTCAGCTTCAGACACTACTTCAACTTCAGAACTAATTAAAACCTCAAAAAATTATGTTTGATCAACATCTTTAGTATTGTATAACTGTATAACATCATATGCGTTCATCTCTAAAAGATTATTAGTATCAATTGCTTATGTTATTATTTTGAGTTTTTTCAATGATTACTTTATAGCAGATACTACTCTTGCTTATAAATTCATCTATATACATGTGTGTTTCAAGAATGTATTATTATTTTCAAAAAGGCAATTTAGCATTATGAAGAAAAACCTTCAGCTGTGATTTTGTGATTATATTAGCTCATGATGAAACATGGAACTGAGATCATCTGTCCTCAGAGTAATCTACTGCTGCTCCTAAAGCAACAATCTTTTCAAAAAGTGGAACCTCTCCTGTGGCTGCCGCAAAGCCCATTGAGATTGGAATACATCCTGTCTTTAAAAAAAATCTGGTCGATGGGTGCTCTTTCATTTTGAATATCATTCAACACAGTTTGTTCTTCTTGCTCATTTATGTGTGTATTTTGATTTTTCTGTTCCGTCCATTCTTTTTCCCAGGTGCTCATGTACTCATTTTCAATCTCGCTGTTGAATGCGAACTTTTCCAATAATTTTGGAATGTTTGTCAAAATGCCTCATCATTTGTGATGCTTTTGCTGCACGAAATATGATCTCAGGATCATTGGGGTTTAGCTTTATTTCTCGCTTGGCATCTTTCAATTCTTTTGCCTAGTAGCCATCAAGATGTGAAATTTGGTTTGGTTGATCTGGTTTGGTGAGTTCTTCTTTATTCAATGGTGGATTGAAACGTGATTCTACTTTTTGGATTGAGGATTCAAATGCCAGTGGTAGTAATGATTGTGCATCTTCTTCTTGATGGCCCAGCAGAAGAGAAGATTTACCATCATTTATGGGGTTGGCTTTTGTGCCCAACAGGCTGTGCGTGATGTGGGAAGTTGGAAGTTGGAAGTTGGCCTTTTGGGTCGTGGGTCGTGGGGCGTGCGTGGTTGAAAGCCAACACGCGCGCACAAAGCAAAACCCCACAAACCCAAAAACAGCCAAAAAAATAAAAAGAGGCAACAGCCAGCAACAGCGTCGTCAACGAAGGACGAAGGTCAACAAGTCCCCCGTCACCGTCACCAACGCTCTGTCCAACACCGCCCTCTTACCCTGTTTCCTTTTTCCAGACCTCTTTTTCCGGCGTTGACGGCCCGTCTGCCAAATCTTTCGCCCCCACTTCATCCCGAATCCAATCAACAAAGGCAAGGATCAAACCGGTCAAATCTACCCTCCAAGCAGCGAGTAGCAAACATCAAAAAACAAAAAGCAAAGTCACAAGTCGCAAATAGCAGATAGCAGATAGATGGCAGAAGGCCTTTTCTACTCTCAACCACTAATCCCAATTGCGAGTTCGAAATCCATCTTTGTATCCCGTAGCGTCAACCCATCGGCAGGCAAATCTACCAACGTCGCCTGACTTCTCACGAATAGACGGGCAATACTCACTAGAGTTGGTGTCCCGCTTGCCAATCGTCAATCGATCTACCCGTCGTCCTTCGTCCTTCGTCCTTCGTCCTTCGCCCTTCGCCAATTGAAATCAAAACCCATCTAAGTCTTTTATCGAAACTGCACCTACGTCCGATATTTTCCTTCGAAAAAGTTCGAGATTGAATACTCGTGCAATAGCATCCGTTGGGTCTTCATCAAAGGTACAATACCTGTTTCTTAATTAGTATCCTGCCACCATGATATCCAGATGGGAGTATTTTCAACGAGCTGTAGGATTAAAGTAAGTGTCGTGGAAAATGAAAAAAGAGTTGTTCCTTTTCTGAACTGGAAATATAGACGGCACCCGCTACCATTTCGAATTTCGACCTTGGTTCATTTACTTAGCCTCAACATAAAATGATGCTTCAACTATACTCTTGTGCATGCAATTAGATGCTGTGTTTTTGTTGATGTCTGTACCTATTCGAGAGGAATTAGGTCTGGTGCATCATGTACATGAGATGTATCAATATGGTCCGATGTTCTTTGAATTTGACCGTCACTAGTTTTTGTTTCTTTCAATGTTTGTTTTGATGCCATTGTTTCATCTTTTATTCGTGCACTTTCATTACTGACAATTCATTTTTCCTCATGTTTGTACATTCCACTTTCAACATGCGCATCGTGAAACTAATCTACTAAAACCTTCCCCCGAAAAAGAGGGGGGCGATTTCGACAAACAGGAATATTCGGATCCAACATCATCGTTGGTACTGTCTTGGGAATAATTTCTGGGAAATACATTTTTGAAGAGCCATTGCAACGGTATTGGGCCGAGAAACGGGCTGCGGAAGCTGCTGCTTTGAATGGGGATACGTCTTCGGGGGGCAGTGCTGGTGGATCGGGTAGTGCGGAAAAGGGAAAGGGTGCTGCCGTCGCTTCAAAGAGTGCAAATAGTGGTAGCTAGTATTTAGTAGCTATGAAAACAAATCGGAGTCATTGCGAGAGCATTTTGAGTTTGGCGGTCTCTAAATTCGTCTCTTTCTTTTTGGATGGAGTTTAAAACATCAGTGGAATTTGCGTGGATACTCTTTGATCATTTTGAATGGGGTGAAGTATTGCTTCCTCTGCATGATGTGGTGTTTTTTTTTAATGAAAAAAATGCTGAAAAATACATTTTCCCACAAATCGTTCGCAAATTCACGATATGAGAATTGGTGTTAATACTTATACTGCAAGGAGGGATTCTCTCCAGTGATATCTTTGATTGAATAATCGAAGCATTCAAAATGTAAAATAACACTTCCACAATATTATTTTGAAACCACACCTTTGGATTCAACTAGTCATGTCGGATGCCACTATCATACTCACCTTCGAATCCAAATATTCCTTTTCTATGCCTAATATTAAATAAAGTTATGCATGAGTCTACCATATTTACGAAAAAGTAATTCTACATCCAATCCCTGAAAAAATCTGTAGCCAATTTCAAAGCCCTTTCAGCCTCTTCCTTCACCCGCTCCTCACCCGTATCCCCTCTCGAAACCCATCCGTGCTTCATTTCCGGAAACTCGACACATTTCGGCATTTCCTTTTTTTCCTTCCCATCTTCGCCACCACCACTAGTGCCATCACCATCACGAAACGACCCCTCCACAACCTTAAAAACCTCCCCCCTCGGCCCCTTCAAATTACTATCATCGTTCCCAGCAACACACAACAATAATGGAACTTTCTCCACCGCATGTTTCACCATGGATATTTGATTACCGTGAAACGCCTTATCTTCGAATTTGAGGCTTGGATGAAAGCCTACCCCGCATTTAAATGGGTGCAAAGTAGTTGGGTTGGTCGATGTTGAAGTGCTCATGGAACAGGCTTTGACCATGGCCCATACTCCCCAACAGAAACCAATGCAGCCAATATCAGTTGAAGGGATTTGATAAGTGGTGGTTAAAAATTGAAGAGTATTTTCAATATCTTTATTTATTGGATGAATGCGTTTTTGTACATCTACATCATTTACTTGATAAGGGTGGTGTTTCAGCCACCCCATCATGTCATGACTGTGTTTCTCTTTCGTTTCCCCCCGGAGACAATCTAAAGCAACGACGTATAATTGGAGGTCTTGTGATAGTTTGTCGCATATGGCGTAGAGTCGATTGGAGAATCCCCATCTAAAAAATGGAACACAATACATGAACGAAGGAAAACAGAATGAACAACGGATGAAATTTGGGTGTGAGGCCTGTTGGTTTGTGATAATTGGAAAAAGAGACGATGGGGAACAATCACGAAACATGAATCCAGTAGACGTAGGTAGAGTGACAGACTTACACATCAGTGAATACAATAATGGCCTTCTTTTCCAACCCTTTCCCTCCCCCTTCACCAGCACCGTCAGAAGCACCAGCAACATAAATCTCCAACTCATCCCCCACATCCTTCGATCCAACCATGAACGTCTTGCCGCACTGTGCACCCTCCTCGGATTTGATGGATGCGGATACTTCGAGTGGGGCACCCCATGATCCTTCGGGGCAGCACGAGGTTGATATTTTGTTTTCCGCTTTGTTTTCAATGTTGGAGTGTGTTCGTTTCATGTTGTACGTTGTAAGTACAATACCATACCACACGTTGCTCCACTTTGCTTCCTACCTGTAGTAGTACTTATCGTACTTGAGATCTCTTCAGCCAGATGATGATTATTTGTGGGACGGTAACTGACTGAGTGGCGTGGGTGGGGCGGGGATGGATGCTGTATGGTATGGTAGCCTATTGTACTACTTACTTACTTAAGTACTACTACAACTTACTCTCTAGGATAATGTTCAGTCTACTACAATTGTAGTAGTGTACTCTAGCTACTACG
>JALLOT010000828.1:0-17475 GCA_036939595.1 Thalassiosira livingstoniorum
TTGGAAAGGTCTTTTGGAGAAGAATCGAATGTGCATACTAAGGAATCTGTAGCTCGAGTATTGACCTCATCAATTTTGTGTAAAACAGAAGGAGTGTCTATCTATCTACTACAAGTACAATCACAGTACTCTAATATTAGTTAGTACTGTAACTTTGATTTGCTATGGAATCTCGATTTTTTTCTATCCTTCTAGGAGTAAAACCAACCTTCCTAATTGATTGGAATGGTTCAAAAAACACCACAAATCCATCAATCAATGGAAAATTATCATTGGAATTTATGAGTAAATTGATGCCATTTTCACTGTTTTTGGCCATTTTTCTCGAAAGTAAAATGACTTAAAAAAATGAAATAATACAGAGGGAATTAAAAAAAATCCTCATGATTTGGTAGTAAAACTGTTCCAATGAGTATTGTACATATTCCATTAAATACCCTTTGTACCAAAAATTACTCTTTGTTTTTTGTTGAAGAGTATTTATTGTTTTTTTTTTTAGATAAAAAATACTGAAAAAATATGTGTATTTGAGCTCCTTAAATTTTTGGCTGTACATAGCTCAGCCAATAATACATATTTCTATTTAATTATTTTTTGCTTGACTGGTTTATTTCATGAACTAGTGAATCAAAAAAGAATTATCATAAAAAATTAAAACTTGGCTAAGCAGTGTACATCCAAAGTTGGTTTAATGTCATAGCAAATCAAGAGTACAGTACTTTTACTGTACACTTGACTTCAAAAGCATATGACATTATCGAAAAGCTTATATTATCTAAATTATGTGTTGAAACATTAATTTTATCATGATTATTATGGTTCAGATGTCGGAGAGATGAGGTAAAAGGACCTAATATTGACTGAGTAATGACCATTTGAAGTTGAGCCTAAATTTTGTGCTATCTAATAATAATATGGTGATTTGGATAGAATTTGAAACCACATGGAAGTGTTGAAATTCAGAGAGGCTAAAATATTTTTGAATTTGATTCAAGATGTATGTAATTGTACAAAAAACTGACTTATGTAAAGTATCATACATTTCAGTACAAATTCAAATTGAAAAGATGTCTATCATCTTTCAATCAATCACGCTGAGCATGCCATGTATTCTGCAGATCTGCTCATACAGAAACATGCAATAGCATGCTATCTGAGTTCAGGCTACCATGTTCTTTATGCAAACAAAGTCTAAAACAAAGAATAATGATGGCAATGACAACAATGATGTTTGACAGTGCCATCATTGTGAACTTACCCACAATAACTAATTACCGTCATTATTGGTGAAAATGAGCCTGGTCATAAAAAATGAGCCCTAGGGGCCAGCATTACCATAAAACAAGCCTGAGGAAAGAATCAAATACAAGCCAGGCTTGTTTTAGTATTTCAAAAATATTCATTCAAAATTTAGGCCCATGGTTAATTTTGTCAATGAACGGGTTCCTTGAAAAAGGTCATAGTTTAAAAACGAGCCTCAATTTTACCAAAAATCTAAAATGAGCCAGAGCGTAAAATATGTGTTTAAAACAAGCTCGTTAAAATATTCAAAAACAAGCCTGGCTCATTTTTACCAATATTGATGGTACTTTACATAACTACACAAATGAAAATTTATGCTATCATTAAGATGGACAAATAATTACTAAGTAGACTAATAATAATGGCAATGATGAATACAATGACAATAATGATCAGTGTCACCTTTATCATGGACTCTTCAATCTCTTGGCAAAGGTCACAACAAATAATGATATAACTGTATCAACAAAACAATAATAAAAATATTTTTTTACTATTGTAGACAATTTGATTAAGAAAGATATGGTATGGTAGTACCACCATTGGAGTGATTAAGGTTAGCAGAATTGTTAATCATTGGGTGTTTGGTGTTTGGTGTTTGGTCGGTGTTGACGTTTGACATTTCATTGACATTTGCATGTACCTACCTAGGTACCTTTAGGTAAGTAGAAGCATGGCACCATACTATGTGCACTTGAATTTCCAACATTCACTGAAAGAGTGAGCAATTGAATCAGATTCAAAGTGACCATTTTATGGTGAATGACATTTTAGATTACTTTTAAATCAATACTGAGTGCAATTATCAAATTTTCATTATTAATCTATGGAAATGAATAGAAACATTTAGTTATGATGCTCAGATTTCACATTTGAAAATTAATAGAATTTCAAATTCAATATCCCTGATCCGTTGAGCCTAAAAATGCAAAAATGACACAAAATCATGGGTTTGCTGATGGGGAGCCATATATTTAAACAACAACTTGGCCAATCAACCCCATTCTTTTTGCGTTCATTAGAAGGTGGGAACCATACAGCTGGTGAGTGCAACAAATTATGAGCCTAAAACACCTCCCACTACTCAGATAAGTATTATAAGACCCCCATCTACTAGATTTGATTTTGGAGTCAAACGTATTATCAGGTAGAAACTAAGTATAAGTAGTGATAGGAGTATTATTGGGGAGGTATTATTACTAGTACATAGTAGTACATTCATATTATCACAAGTTTATTTTGGACGTAATGAATTAATTACTACTATATTTTTTTACTATGTACTAGTATTATCTACGTAGTAAGTAAGTACGAGTATTTGTAATATAGTAGTACTACTAGTAAATAAATAATGTGTATGTACTTGTATCATATAGTACATATGAATGGTATTGTACAATAGACAATCCTTACTAATAGCAAATGCGTACAGTATGGTATTGTATTGTACATTATGGTCGTAAGTAAGTAATAGGAGTAGTAATAATGGCACAGAAAGGCACTCCCCTCATTCGTTCAAAAATACCTTAGTTTACATTATGCTTGTTGATTTTTATTGTATTGTATGTTATGATTTCCAATTAGTATCTAGATACTCTGGTTTGTGACGGACTCAAATCCTTACTCTAGGCATTACTCCCTTGTGGCCTAAACTTTTGATTCTGGAATGGAATTAGTATAACCTACAAGAAAAAGATACAGAATTACTCAAAATTTTGGTCCCAAAATGTGATCCCGAAAAGAAGAGTAGGATTCATATCATTGTGGAATGTTCAGTGAATCATTGTACAATTTTTACTTAGAGACTCTGAGTTGTAGATTCAAACATTCAGGCCACAAGAAAGTACTTACTTACAAAAGTAAGCACTTAGGTGCAAGTAAACAACCCCATGATCTAAAATATGGACCATATGACATAGATCAGACCCGTAATTTTTATGTAATCCGCTGGCAAGATGGTTGATATTTTTTACAAAGAAGTAACCATTTCGCCACAATAGTACCATGAACTTTAAGGTCTCACTCAAAAATTAGTTGATATTGATCCTTAATTGTACTTACAGCTGAAGTCAATACAGCTATTGATTCATCATAAATCAACCAATTTGCCAATAATATATATGACTAGTCAATCTGGTAATATTTTGCATACCCTTTCACTTCTGAAACAACTAGGCAATGCTAGGTTTGAACATAGTCATACACTGCCAAATGCTGTATAAAATCAAAGCACAGTAGCCTACCCACAACAACATAAAGTTTGCTTCCATGTCAATCCAAGATCCATATTTCACAATACTATCAATACTTTCTAGACAGCTGCTGGGCACAAAACAGCAGGCCCATCCCATCTTAAATCTCAAAGGCAAAATGAGTTTGCTGTCATTATCAAAAGGCAGGAACCATTCTGTCCTTGCAATTATTGGCACCTGACAACAGCTGATTGGAGAAAAGCTAATTTGACAACATTTGCAGAAGTTACAAAAGGAAAACAAGCCACCACACCTGGTGTCTGTGGATATTGAAGTGTTGCTGGAGAAGTAACGAAAGCTATGTTGGCAATCCCTGATGTCAAAGATTAAATGGTTGCAGGCTCTTCATCAACTATCCAGATGCACGTTAGGAGATATGAATGGTTTAAAAGAGTCTAATATATTAAGATATTTTTAATTGATCTCCATTCAAATCTATAACATTTATTGTGTCTAATATATTGCATTTTTATTTGTTTGTCATTTGTAAATAAAATGTTGATTATCAATTCATTTCAAATGTCTTGGCAATGGCGGCTAACACAAACTATTGATTAATCACTGTCACTATATATTTGTAAAAAGGATATGTTATTCAGCTGCAGACTATTTTTTTCCTTGAATACTTGGGTCTCTGAAGATTGATATTCCATTTTAAGTAGCTGTGAATATTATGTCAATTAGCAATAATGATAATTTAGTATAAATTGAGTCTACTCTAGAGATTTCAGAGGCCATTTCATGATCAAAATCAGTAATTCATAGCTAGTCCACTGCAAATTTTATTTAAGTAGTATTTTTTGTGAGATGTCAATGTAGATCTGCTACAATCAATGTCCATGAACATTGACAAAAATGATGTTATAGACAATAACCACACACTATTTTCTTGACTTTGTAAACCACAAAACACTATGAATCACAGCATGACACCCTTGATTTCACAATGAGCCATAATGAGCGCATAATTTTCAAAAACCAATCTTCTCTTTGCTTTTATTTGAGTTTCTGAGAATATTATGTCAAACAAATACATCAGACCTAAAAACCATAAAGGAGGTACAAGGTCCCAGAAATGACCAATGAAGAAATAGATCCCTCCTTAGAAAAACAAACAGAAAAATGATCAAGCTGAGAATTTTTGAAAGTTTTCATTCGAAGTACTACACAAGTGTTTGAAATTTCTATGCACTTTGATGTGGTCCTTTGAAGATCCTTGAAAGGCATACTTACAATGGAGGATATCAATAAGCAAAAAATATTACATGGCTGTTGTGTGGCTATTTGGTCATTCATAATGTATGTTTGCCAATCTTAAGAAGATGTCCAGCCTGGAGGACACCTTGAGGCAATGGTATTGTAGTTGAAATTGAAACTTCCACTACCTTTTTACAATTGCCAGTTCCTCTCCAATTTCTAATCATACAAGCATAAGTACAATAAGTGGAATACAAGTGCAGATAACAGGAAAACTGGGTCATATACTTTATATTGCCTTTTTCCTTTCACTTCTACCCCAAACCACTGCCAGTCAGTTCTGGTTATTCTTGTGTGTCCCAGGGTCTGCTGGGGTATGTATGGTATGTGATCCAATAATGCTGTGCCATATGTGTCAAGCACTTCTAGTAGCATTGACATCACAACCTTTCCAAGGAATTCCAAGATCATATCCCTAAATAAATTGCACCCAGAACAATTTTTATTTTCTGCCTTTGCCTCTCAATGCTCAACTCTCAACTCTCAACTCTCTACCCTTAGATTTTTGTAACTTATGCAATGATATCAGATGAAAAATTGCCAAAACTACTGAAAACTATTTTTGATTCTGTACAATTGGTTTTTAAACAGCATCTTTACTACATACATTTAATCAATATCACACAATAATATAGAGCATATATAAATCCTTCATCACAAGCTATTTAAACTAAAACAAGAATGAAATCAGGTAATTTTGGAATAAATCACATTGGTAATTTCCTTATCAAATGAATTAATCCTAAGTTGTTAGTTCTTTTTATGAAAAGTTTCTAGGATCAAAAATAACCAAAGTATAATAGTAAAAATGCATAAATTCAGGTTTCTATAAATATCTATCTAGATTGATACTTTTTCTTTCTTTTTGAAACAAATAATTGCACTTTTTGAGGTCAGAATCTTCAAGAAATGACATTTTGTGTCATAACAAACAATATGTGCAAATCTTGAGTGTACGTTTAATGATATATTCAGTAGTCAATGTCATTCATAAGATGTGAGAAACATGTTATACACAAATTTTAATTAATTTTACCATTTTTCATTAATTTGAAGAGTGCTTTTGGCTGTTAGAATGATGCATGGAATGAGATCAACAGTATTACCCAAATTTTGGTTTGGGGTGGGAATTGAATGCCCTTTTTTGTCTGTTTGTGATAACTGATATTTCTTCCTATATTCAACCAATAGGATCAGCTCAATGAATTTAAACTTTACATTCATGGGACATGTATATTCTTGGGAATTGGACTATAGAATATGGTTTATATATGATTGGAAATTAGACTTCAATAATCTATATCTTTAATAAACTTTGATAGAAGTCTAGTCAACAGCAAGCTATATTTACCAAATATTTTTATCATTTTAGTCCCACTCACTATTCAATGGGGCAAGGTTGTGCTTAGGATAATGATCTTTTGTGTTATGGACAGTCATTTTTCTGACTGAATGTGAACAAAGTTTAACAATATTATAAGATTTTTTCCTAAAAGGTAAGGATGTTTTTTATTTTATTCAAAAGCTTTGAGTTCATTTTCCGGGACAAATCATTTTGTAAAGAAGTCAACAAAACAAAACAATAGTCTCATTGAGTCAAAATGAATTATGTTGGATTATTTGAGGAGTGAAGAGACAAAGAAAATTATATTATTTGCTTGACTGTGTAGGTTTGTTCCAATAAAGATCAATGGAATGAACTTGAACATAAAGTATGAAAACAAAGAAATTTAGGATAGCATTGTTGTTGAAGATAATATTTCTGAAATGGGAGATCTTTCATTAGTTAGCTGAGTATCAGAGTTTATCATCTGCCTCTAATCTGAAAAGTTAATATTCTTTTTCAATCATCTTTAATAAAGAATAGCACCTAGTTTCAACTTGGAACTTCCAATTTCCATTGGTATAAAGTGACTATTATTAGATACATCATATGTATTATATATTAATCGGATACTTGGTTCCAGTATTCCTAAGCATATTGGGATGCTACTTTTCCAATGAAAAATTCAAAAAGCAAAGTTGCAATTTCATTCACTTCTATACTGGAGTTTCCTCTTGAATATTGGTTCTTTCTGATGTGACTCAAATATGATAATATAGCATTGGTATAAGGCTGATTTATTTACCTTGCACCAAGTGATTCATTACTTGTCAGTGAAAACCTACTTTTTAAGGCATCTGCCTATTCGAATGGTTGTTTATGTTGGAAATATTTTATGGATTTTTACAAGGTAGTTTGATTTTCAAAAAGTTTACCAAGCAATGCATCAATAAGATACTTACTATCCCTTTCCATGAAGTCTTCATATGAGAGCCTTGCTTTTGTCAGTAACAACAATGACACCAATTCATCTATTTTGACCAATGCCTTTAGGATGAACTTACAATTGGAAGTGTCTGCATGTTGTTACAGGTGTCACTCAGCCAATATATATAAATATATTATATCTGTTGAAATTATTTAGACTAAAAACATCAAGACTAACCAAATGGTTAAAATAATTATCTATGTAGCAACTGTTAATGTGTTTTAATAGTAGAGTGGTCAGTGTCTATTTCCTTAAGTTGCTTTTGAACTTTGTTTTTTATGCAATTGTTTGTCTCATTAAAAATGTGTTTGTGTATGTACAGTAAGAATGATGATTCAGAATTTGATAAAGTTTAAAATCAATCAATGATATTCAAAAGAGACACAATAGATTCAATTATATGACAAGAGGATTTTTTTATTATTTTAATTCACTGTACTTGATTTTTTAATGTTTTTTTGTAAATGAGATTACATGTTCTTTGAGTGATAAAGTCCCACCTATTTAAAGATCAATGTTTTAATGCATGCACACTCAACAAAATGATAAAAGACTTATTGTTCTTCCACTGATGAGAGAGGGGTACAAGTCAAAAGTATAAAAATCTTTTGATTCTTTGGACAAAATTTGGATATGAAAAAACAGTGAAAAAGTGATTTCATTGTAGCTGAAAAGCACCATTATTCAAAGTGTTAGAAAATAAGGTCAAAACTGACATTCAATGGCATTATACCAAAATAAATAGGTTGGACCTTGCTTGTTTATCCACTATATGAATCAAATGACAATCCTGAAACATTATTGAAAACTTGTTAACAGTGTAAAATAATGTCACATGGGATGTAATCCACATGACATATGAAGTTGAAGCTTGCAGAAAAGAGTGAGAAAGAGAAGGGTTTGTTCAATATCAACTCAATTCAAGAAATCTTGAATAAAGTTACAAAAAAGTAACAAGCAATGAAGGTCAACACCGTGAACATGACTCTTTTATTTGTAAACACAATACATTTAACTCACCAAGTAATATGCATATAATCAATAAAAACAATAAAGCTAGTAGCCAAGTTCAGTCCAAAATCAAAAAATCTAACCAAAAAGAAATTTTCAGAGACAAGGGTAAATTCCAAGTCTGGAATTACATAAAAAACAAGTACACAGTGGACTTGACCAACAATAGTATGAAAACATCTCAGAACTTAGAACATAGTTTCTCATTGTCCATATTGGCTCAAATGCAATGAGAGTGAATAAAAAAGTATCATTGATCCTTCAGCCACCAACTTTTACTTTGAGTGTGATACAGTGGACCTCTAACTAGAGGTTGATTTTTGTAGTTCCTCTGTGCTTCTTATTGTGACTACAGAAGGCAACTCCCTGTAAACTAAGTTTTTTCAGATAAGTTAAAAGTGACTGACATGTTTTGCTAAATAATTGCACCTGTTGATAAATTGAAATTGATCTAATACTGTTTGCAAGAGAATTAATAGTATGTCAATGTTATTTGGAGATTTGCTGTTTCTGCTTGAATAAAAAAGTATGAGAATGGTTGCAACTCTTATCTGTCTTCAAGTATGAGAGAACAGAAAGCATTAAACATGCTGATTGATGTTGATCAATAAACAAGCTTGATTCATGGGATAGGTTTTGGATGGATATTTACCACATCAGGTTCATTCATGTACAATTTGATGTCCAGTAACAATGAAAAATATCCAAAATGAGTATCAAATGGATCATTCATCCAATTTTATCCATTTTTCCAATTGTATCCAATTTTATCCAATTTTATCCAGTTTCATCCAATTTCATCCAATTTTATCCAAATCAATGAAAAAATTACCACCAACAAATAATGATCTAAAATAAAAACCATAAATAAAAAATGACCTTTCTATGTGTATTGAGCATTTCCCCTGCAACTACAAAAATAGTTATAAGTATTTTTATGCTAAATTTTAACCCTGTTTATCAGGCAGGGGGCAATCATAAAAATACTCTGTAATCAAGATATTACAATTTAGTTTGGTAATAAACACTCCCAAACCTCAAACTACAAATTGTGAAAAAAATTAGTACTATATTGGGAACCCCGTATTCTGTTTTTTTAATTTTTGTTGAAAAAATGTTGACACCACACTCCAAAGAGTGTCATCAAAGGAATTGTTAACAACAATAAATAAATCAAAGCTTGAAGTAATAGCTGTTGTCAATGTTTTTCCCAATCTGTCAGCACCATACCCACCCATCTTTATTTACAATCTACTGCGTTTATCCACATGTTCAACATTTCATCCTCTCACAGCACTTGCCTCTGCCTCTGGAACTGAAATCTCTGAAATCTGAAATACACCACAATGCATGTACATCTTTTTTATCATTCATAATTGTAATACATAGTACAATAAGTAAGTGTTTCTACCTATGCATAAGTAATACTAAATGAAAGTCTATCTACATAAGAACTCTTGTTGAGTTTTGATTTCAAGTTGTAAACTACACAAATAAAAAATGCACTTGGATATCATCATGTTGTTGATGGGGATGTTATTCTCAATTAATTTGGATGGATTTTAGCTTCATTTGATTACTTATTTATTGATCTGGATAGATTTATATAGAGCTGGATGGGACTGGATTGAAAATTTCTTCTATTCATGTTTGAATAGTTGTGGTTTGATTGTGCTTATTATTGGATCTTCACTGAAATAAAACTTATTAAAAGCAGAATCCATGGGCATGAGGCTTACAGCATCAACCTCAAAAAAACTTTGAGTGAGTTTGTGGATCCAATAGATGAATGATGAACCCCAATTGTTTGTGGATCCAATATGTCAATTAATTGTTCAGCTATTTCTTGTTCAATTTTTTGTGATCAAATAAGGGGTAATAATGATCATTTCTTTCCTTCTGGTTTATACATTACTAGTAAAAATAAAGTTCACAAATTCAGGGGTTGCTCTGAATCCAAACTAGAAGTTTCCTCAAAAATATTTACTTACCTTTTATTTTTCAAACATAGTACATCAAAGATAGAATACAAAACTTCAAGCTATGGTAAGAACTAATCCTGTTTTTTGTGACAGTTACTGGTTGGCATGTTTGAACAATTGTATAGAGTCTTGGGTGATTCTGAAAAAACATTTGGCTACAAAATATGTGGTGTAATTTCCATCAATTGTTCTAATTTATCAATTAATTTCTGGGCATATTTTTCCTATCAGCCAAGGCTGAATATTGTTTAACAAGAAGATGAAAATTTGAACATGATGATGATTTTGATCTGGATGGAACACTTGATTTTTTTAGCTATCATTCTCTTACACTTGTTGGAGTACAAAAATAATCTCACATTGAATTTGCATTAATAATGCTGAGTCCACAGTGCAATTACTGCAGAATTCAAAGTGCCACAAACACTACATAGCTAGAACAATACTGAAAAAAAAATAGCTAAAATGAAAATAAATGTTAAAATAATGTTTGTGAAAGAAACCCATGAGTCATAGTAATCTATGATCATTAATTACAGAACAATTTCAAAAAAAATGAATAAACAACCTTAATCGTCAATCTATAATATCTAGAGTGAGTCATAAAAAAGTGGAAGGTACTTATACGGATTTTTTTGGCCAATTACTTTTGTTTCAGAAACAACTGGTGTATACCAAGAATATTTGCAATTCATTTTGTGTAAGTAAAGGGTAATGTAAAAATAATTGATACATTTCCATTCCCATTTCCATCATGGCAAGCATAAGCAGATGAGCATTTGAATGAGATCCTTCCATGGATGGTAGTCCAGATGGTTGGATGGAAATGATGATGGTTGGATGGCATCCAGATGAACAGATGGTAATTACCATCTACAGGTTTGGTGCACAGATAGTTTTTTTGTGTTTCTAGATCTACAGGTGCAATATTTTTATCTTACACTGTTTAATATGAAAATGAAGGGATACAAAGAAGCTCAAGACAATTGATTATTAAGTTCATTCATGAGTAAATCACTTACAGCACTGCATGGGAGCTTAGTATTCAACAAAGATACACTAGAAATATAAACCTGGTGTCTGTAGCTGTTATTGGAACTCTTTTAATCAAATCTCTATCCATTAGTAAAGGGTTAATCCAAGTTAAGCTAAATTGGACAAACATATATGTATTGTAAAATCTTCAGTTAAACTGATATTGTGAATCTACAGGGTATGAGCCATCAACCCACACTTAGGTACATGTAATTATGTTTGAAATGTTTAGACAAGGAATTTACAACCCACTTAATGATGCAAGGGAGCTAGGACAAACCCAATATGTTAACCCCTGTGTGCTAAAGAGAGTTAATATGACTATTGAGAAGTAATGGAGTAGAGTATAGGTAGGTAACTAGAAGAGTACTAACTAACCAGAAGAACAACACAAGAAATATTTCACAATAAGAATGATTCCATATAGGTTGGAATAGGACAGGGTGGAGCTAGTAAGCTGTATACTTGCTCATGAATACCACAGGAAAGAGCAATACTACCTGGTGGGAGACAGAGTTTGCAATGTGCTGTTGAGGCTTCAACATTATGTGGTGTAGTGTATTGGGTGAGGGTTGAACCAAAGGATCTAAAAGGGAGTTGGCTCCCATCCTTGCCTAATCAGGTGCTATCATCTACCACAAGTCTACTGGAGGCTCTCAATCTCAATGATATATTTGGTTTCTTTTTAGAAAAATTATAACATGTTGCCTATGTCTATGTCCTAAATAACATGAGTTAATAGCTTTTACAAACCAGCAAATAGATGAAAATGATAAGGATATTGCCACATCAAGTTCTATGAATAATGGTTGAGAGTGGATCTTTATTTTTGTTGTCCAAAATTTTCAGATGCCAGTTGTTTACTGGTTCCTCATCTCACAAGAAGTAATAAATTATAGCAATAGAAATAATGAAGCACAATAATTGGTATTATTTGACAGTTATCAAAATGAATAACAGAAGCTGTGATGGTGTGCCAAAAATTTCTTGTTCTTTGATCTTTATTAATTTTTCTTACAAAAAGAAGATAGGCATTATGAAGTGTGCATAATCCAAAATGGTGACTAAAAACAAACACACATTTCAACAAAAATCATGGTTCTACAAAATAATGACCTGGGTATAAATCTTTCAATTAACTGACTTGCATTTTTTTATATTGTTACCAAATTATTATTGGGTATGATTTTCACCTATCTATTCCTCTCCCTTGTACTCAATCTTTTCTCTCTCTCCCTAAACACTTATTTCGGTTTATGTGATTTACAATTTCAAGTGTATATTGTGGTATTTTTTGATGCAACATGACTATGTGGCACTTACTCCAAACAAACAATTTTCTTTTCTATTTGCTCACTACTATAGCTTAAATTATGCTATTTATTCAATCCATGGAAACCATTGACTTCATTATCCAAACTAAAACCTCACAGGACTTCATCATTCCCATTTTTGGAGCTGGAGGCAACTCACTTTGGCATCAGTCATCACCATAGATACTTCTTTCAATTTTGATAGATGTATTCAAACTCCCACTTAAACAATTGCGTAACAAATGAACTACTAAAAACCTAAAAGGGTGTATGGCTACCATCAAAAATCATACTTGTGCTATTATAAAGAAATCTTTAAAAATTCATTCGTAAGTGGTCACTTTTCTAATGAGATTATTTGGTAGTGTGTTCAAAACAAACAATAGAAAAAAATAATCCCCCAAAAAATTGAATGTGCCAGTGCCAGAAAAAGTGGGAGTAAAGATTGCTTCTAAACAAATGTTTTTTCAAATATACTGCCCATTAGCACAGTAAAAATTAGTCCAACCTTGTATACTCCTTGAGCAAAAGAAATTTAAGGTATTCATCTGATGTCATGAAACAGTCATTCCCCAGGATGACATCCATGGATATATAGAGCTGTTCAATGTTCTTAAAAATGAAAAATGTATTACAAGAGCATGTTGTTATTTTGTATTTATGGCTTCTTCTGAAAATATTTATTTTGATCTCAATCCTGGACAGAAAATGAGTAAAACATATGTTATTGTCCTCATTTTCATTTAAAAACTTCGTAACATCAAAAGTAGACCATAAGAATCAAGATCAAAATGGACAAGAACATGTAAATTCTATCAAAAATATTGTAACATGATTGATGATTCTTTCAGACATGAATAAGGAACTGTTCAAATCTCATCCAATCATATCCGAGACACCAACGCCATAAAAAATATGAAATAAAATCTCTGATTTTTTTGCTGTTTGATTTTTAATCTGCATCTCAATTGATCCACAAAAGAAAGGGACATGCACTGCCCCCAACAATAGATGTTTTAAATTGAAGTCTCAGTAAAAATGATCATGCAATTTTTCTCCTTTTTACATTAAAAAATTGATTGTGCCTATTTTGTTTGAAACAACTTTTACTTGCTAATATTGTTCTATTTTTTTAATTAACATCTTCCTGCACAAACTTGGTCAATCATCTGGTAGGCACACTGCAGTACAGCATCACAGATGTATAACAATTGCAGTGCACATTGTAACACCAAATTCACTGCACATGATTCCTATGCAGTTGTATTCAGCAGGTTGCAACACAACTCTATTGGATGCACCATTTTTGTTTCTGATTCGTCTGATACTTTTTAGATAATCAGAAAAGGGTAGTTTTTAAATCCACTGCAATAAACATACATTCTATTGAAAAATTGTTACATTGTCTCTATATATAAGCTTTCAATCGAAGTACAATATCTTCCAAATGACTCTAAATCTATCAGTTTTTGGATTGTTCTAGTCGAGCTTCTCTAGACTTGCACGTAGAAACAAACATTAATATGGCTTCGTTGACATTGTTGCTGTGTGTTTGAAGTGCTCCGATAATGCTTCACCGTAGCCAGACACGCAGTTGTATTTAACTCCATACTTTTTGCAGATCTTCTTCACTCCCGGACTCAACGCTGGTAGATGGCAATGGTTGACCGTGGGAAACAAATGATGCTCGATTTGATAATTGAGCCCTCCCGAGAAGTAAAAACAAAAGAGACTTCCATTTCCAAAATTTTGTGCTGTTACGACTTGGTGCTTGAAAAAATTTGGGTCGGAAGCATGCGCACACGATTCAACAAAGTGGTTGATCTGCGTATTAATCATGAAGCAAATACTGAGGATCGAATTTGGGACCGTGGCCCAAATCAAGGCTTTCCAGATAGGAAAGCACACGAATGGCCATACGAATGCGACGAACAAGTAAATCAAGCGACCACAGATGTGCATCGCCATTCGCGGGTGCGATGGCTTTTCACAAGGAACCACATTGTTGTACGTCAACTTCGTCAAGGCTCTCACGTCATTCAAAAATTGCAGTCCTATCCCAACTGCAACAGACCATACGAAAAGAATTCGTGAAATTCGACCTTGCTTCGAATGCGATGTCCTCCATCGGATGCTGTCATGTTCGCGCATTAATTGGGGTGCATGCGCCAAATCTGGATCTTTGTGGCCAATGTTGGTATAGGCATGGTGTCCAATCACGTGATGGTAGTACCACATGGTTGGGCTTGATAAGAGTGGGAGTAAATAAGGCACTGTAGCATTAACTAGCCAGTTGCTGCTGAGGCTGAAGTGCAAAGCATCGTGCCAGTAATTGACGATTGTGAACCAGGCCAAAATCGGAGTCAGCACGATGGATGCCCATTCTCCTCTCACGAAAAATGGGAGGCTCGACAGAAACGATCCAAAGAGGAAACATATCAAAGTCCATCGTTGAAAAGTTGCCTTCGTTGCATCTGTCAAGCGGATGCCTCTTTCTTTGGCAATCGGCGAAAAATGATCGATCAAAAGAGAACGCAGTTCCGACGCAAAGCCATCTTGGTTGATAGAAGCCCAATCGTAGGGCGATTCGTCATCTCTCTTATCCATGGTTGCCAAGGTTGCAGCTTCTTTTGGGGGAACTTCGTACTTTTTCAAAATGTGCATGAGCTTTTTGCGGGATATAAAATAATGATGTGATTCGAACATGGCAGTGGCATCTCTTCCTTTTGCTAATCCAAGAGCCACGGGGCCTCCAGGGTGGTCGAAATTTGATAGATTGAACCATTTTCCATGGATTCGGGTGTACAACTTTTCTTTCTCTCTGCCATACGTCAAAATTGATCCTTTGAATGAAAGTAATTTGATCTGCAAAAATGATGTGATGGCCCAAAAAAATTCAAATAGTGGTGAGTTGGAATGAAGGTTTAAACCAAATGAAAAACAAATCAATTTATGCTTTTCTCACCGAAATGCCCAAAACAACAATGAGGAGAGATAATATGGCAACAGCTCCATATTGATGAACATCTAATCCAAGTGTCAGTTGTTGCAGAATCATGGTTGGCTTTTGCTGTAAGTATTGATAGTGCTGGTGAAATTTCAAGTAGGTTCAAGGTTCAAGTCTATCTGATGTATGTAAGTGTTGAAAGCGAGCTTGAAATCAGTTTTTCCTCTTCATCTATCTATGGAAAACAATGTGCCATGTGCCAATCAGCAAAAAGTAAGTAAGTATTCTAGTACCACCTATCTAGCTGCCTGCTGCTGCTGGAGGCATTCAAATAGAAAAAGGAAGATGCCAATGATGCAGGCCAGCAAGCCCGCTTTCAGTTGAAAGAACTGCTTGAAGTTTCAATTGTGACTTCTTACTAACTTCGTCTTACTCCTGCCTCCTGCCTTGATTCTTGTGGGTAATAAAAGAAGAAAAAAGAAAAAAGCTTCTTGGTCCTCCACGGAGACAGATTGCCATAGCACCACTTAGGACTCGCACTGACTTGGGACACTACATCCGTCCTCAAAGAGGCACGCATGCTGGCTGGGCGGGCTGAACCAGGCTGAACCCCAGGCAGAGGAGCGAGGCAGCCGCCAGCGTTCTCGTTACAAGGTTTTTCAAAAAAAAATGCTGAAAATGCTGGAAAAATGACAACAACAAAAATATTTACTGCCAGTTTACTGCAGTAAACAATAAGGTAAAGTGAAACAAACACTGCTGTGCATGCATTCCCACTTCAGTTGGTTCAATCTGGATTGAATTTGATCCTTGTCTGTGTCCTTGTTTGATTTTTTGACGCTGAAACGCTGAACCGCTGCGACAAACAAAGAACTGCAAAAAACTAAAAAAGTGAGAAGAAGCTTTCAGAGCTACATACATAATTCAGAAACATTGCTCGGACTTTTTCAGGACCTTCATTTTGAAATAAAAAGGCAATATATTATATAGGGTATTGCAGACGCGGAGTCATTTTGTTATTTTTGAAGGAAAATGGAAGAATGCGAACTTCCTACTACCATATGAAAAATTAAGAAGTACATATGGGGCAATAACAATGTGCCTCCCGCCCAATTAGCCCCACACATGGTAAGTAAGAAGTACTTAGGTAAGTATGGTATGGTATACTACTATCTACATTACTTGTAGTATTGTGACTCAATTTTGATTAGCGAGCAATTGTAGGTATAAGCGACTATGGTTGAAGTTTTTACTATGTAATTCCTACCGTAGGTCTGACGTAGACAAACTCTGGTTTGGAAAAAAATTTTCGAGGGGCTGATTGGTGATTGGTGATTGGCTGGCCTGCCATCTCCGTTTATGTGCATTTTGCCTGGCATTTCCAATTACATCAACATCCGAACATGGCGCTTTATCAATGCCATGACAACAACATTGTCGAGAGTTATCCCAAAGCCAAGCCATTGCAGGATAATCTCTCCCAATACTACAACAATGGAATCTTGACAACCTCTGGTCCATTGCCATGAAGGAGAAGGTGCCCTACAATTATCCCGCAACTTGGAGCGAAAAAATATCTAAAACCCAGCTAAAAACCCTAAAAACCACGTATTTGCTGCAACTACCAACACCACAAGAAGCATAAAAGGATGCCCTCAATAATGATAGCTCCAAAACTTTTTGCACCTTCAGCACCTTTGGCATTTTCTGCATTTTCTGTAGCATTGGTAAAATCAATCATGCCACACATTTCTTCCACCCTCGCGTCCAATTTGTTCAACACATTTTTTAAATCTACAGCTCGTTTTCTATCCTTTTGTTCGTCACTCCCAATTTCAACATTGCAAAGATTGAGCAGACTGAGCATTGTGAGCCTTGGCACCTTCCACCAAAAGACTGGATGCAAACTCTGTCTCAGTCAAATCTTCCAATGTTTTGACGTGGGTGGTGTGTCTTGTTATGGGGTGATGATGATGTTGAGGACGATGGTAGTGGTATGGGTGAGGAATCATCGTCAGATATCGATGGGGGGATGGAAGACGTCGAAGATGACGAAGATGATGA
>JALLOT010000829.1:0-17521 GCA_036939595.1 Thalassiosira livingstoniorum
GCTTTTGGATCTTATCCGGATTAAGACCGAACGACGGTTTTATAAAATCGATCCGAAAAAAACCGTTTTCGGAATTTTTTCTTTTTCCGATGAAAACTATCATAGGCAACATGGGTTCAACTCCCAGCATGTGCACTTCACATTGGCATGATGGTATAAGGCCAACACTAGAGTGACCAGAATGAGATTGTAGCATCTACCTATCAGTATCTACTATGTAGAATACTATAATAACGTGTCCACTTGGTTGTCTACTCTGTCAACCTACAAGGTTTATCCTTGGGCTAAACAACAAGAGTTGCTTTGGTGTGTCTTGTGTGATAGTTTTGTTAAATTGTACCACTTGACCATTAGATCAACCTAATGGCGAAGTGGCACAATTCAACACTTTTTTCATGAAGAGCAAGAAAAACTTAATTGTCATGATAGGAGACTGCACCATCCCTGTTCAGGAGCTTGCAAGGGAATCACAGAAAAAACAATAAGAAAATGTGACACTATCTTGTTGCCATGGGAGGTTAAGTCTTGGCACTAAAAACAAAAATAAAAAACTAGAGAGTATTTAATGTGTGAAAATAAATCAAAAAGGCAAAACAAAATAACAGTCACCGCCATTCATTCAATTGTTTTCAAAGAATAATTCAAACCAAGATTAATCAGTAGACAGAAGGTTGGTCCAATGTTAACGCAGGACATCATTAAAGATAAAAAATCACATAGAGCCCAATTGAGAAACAATATACTTCAACCTCATACAAGAATATGAAAAAACAGCAATCAAAGAGCACCAAAATGAAGGTGGAAGAATATTGTGACATTGCTCATGGAAGTAAGCCAAGAGAGCAACAAATGAGGGAATCAAAAACAAGAAAAGCAACATCAACATTACAAAAGGCAGAAGATAAAAAGGAAGCAATTGAAACACCAGTCACCAAAAAATGAAGCAGTCTTGAACAGCAGAAACAAGAGCTGAAGCACAAAGGAAACAATAATATTACAAACAGACTCAACAGTACAAACACAACACACAACAACAAGCAGCACCAACCAATGCAAAGTGACACAATCTCAAGTCACCTAGTTCAACAATGGGAATTTCTCCCTCTCACTTCTCTTTCTCACTGTTTCAATTATTGGCTCATTGCAAATCTATGATATTACATATTACTACAATGATGATGTAGTTATTGTTGCATAAAACATAATAGATGGGAGGATGCAAGTGCACAATGTAGGATCTATGTAAAATACATACTAGCTACCCTGTACAATCCAAGCATCCAGAATATCAATAATCAGCTCAACAACATTCTAGAGCTGCAATCTACTCTATAGCAATGTTAACCATGTATTCAAATCTGAAATTCATCCAAAATTGACAAGATTCTACATTTGTGATAGGCCGACCCTGCAGACAGTCCACTTACCTACTCATTTTTTTAACTGTTTTGGTACTAAAATGTTAATGTTACATTTCACTCTGATCCAAACAGAATAAAAATATTCACAAAGACAAAGGTGCTATCTGAAGCAAGCAAAGGGTAGTAGTGATTACAGCAAAGACTCTTGAAAAGAAAAAATCTAAAAAAATTAGTTTAGTATGAAACAGTCTCTAATTACCATAGCTTGTTACCACATTTTTCTTGTCAAATATAGATGTTGAAAAGGTATCATTGGTAACCCTTGAGAGCATCCAGTATCTCTCTAGACCCAAAGCTTTCTAACAGTCACCCAGAGTCTCAAAATGGTTCTTTTTACCATGTCCTAGACACAATCAATGTTATTTTTAACCATTCAAACCCAAAAAAATACATTACTGTTTATGTGTTCGAAAATATATACAAGATTTCCTATACAAAATTTCTGCCCCTTCACTTCCACCTCCACCTCCACCTTCACCAATAGACAAAATCCTTGCACTTCTCTCAATTGGTATTCATTAGATTGCCTAATGCCCAACCCAATTATTGTGTTGTTGCAATATTTATCCATCTACTTTATGGATATTTTCAACATCAACAAGTTCAAAGCCATTCCTCCATGAGTTTTTTGAACTCTCTTGTAAAAAAAATTAACCACACACAATTAGGCATGGTTTTTGTCAGCTGTGGCAAACCTTGCATATTCCTGCATGGGGCATTTGAACTCAGTCAGTCCTACTTTATTGGTGCAATATATCCCCCTTGTAACCTTCATGAAACTTATAATATTGTATTTGTTGTTACTCCATGACTTAAGACATCAAAATATCAAATTTAGCTCCTCAGAAAATATCTAAAATCACAAATAACAAAGATTTGAATACTTCCAAGGATATCAAGGGGTCCTAATACTAACTTTGCCATGTGTGGTCATAAGCATGAGCATTCTTAGAGTACATGTTGCATCAGAAGTTTCAACGGATTTAATATCATTGTTTTTGGGTGTTTGGTGCCTCTGGAATTGTTTCAAAGAGAAGAATATGGTCTTTTTTTTAAATAACGGAGAAAATTTGGCATTAGGAATTCCATTCTGTTTTGATATGGTCAAATTCATTTGGGCGGAGCTAGACTTTTTTAGATTTATATCTTTCAATATTTGTGTCCAGGTTCATTGGAATTGGAATAGCATTGTTTTGGACTTGGAGCCTTGCAAGACCTTGGACTAAGGAAGATCAAACCTAATTGCTCTCTGCTTGCCTAGGGCTCACAAATGATAATAACAACCTAAAAAGGCCTAATGGGTTCATAGGTTCATACTTGTGAACCTAGTAAAATATCTGTGATCTTGTCCAGAATGGTTTCAAATTATACCAAAGAAGACAACAAGATGCCAAACACAAAAATTAATACAGTTTTAAGCATCAGCAAAAAATCATTCACTTCATGTACTGCAGTATCACCAACAAAATAGCTAAAAAATAAAAATAACATCCTGTGCAATTGTGTGAATAAGGACACCAAGACATCTTCCAGGATGTTTTTAATATCTCCTTCTCACATTATTTCCTTCTTGAAAATTGATTCAGTGGTAAGTCATTGCTTGGAAAAGTGGTTGGATGATTGTTCTAATTTACAATGACCAACATGGACAGAACCCTACAATTCATTTGTGTATTTTGTTAAAGGATAAATAGGAAGCCCACCAAATCCTGCCTTGAGCTTCTTATTTCAGGTAGTTGAAAAGTCAACCACGATAATTTCACATTAGTGTTTTGCATGTCATGGTTTGAAAACCCAACATTATTAACAACTTTCTGTAGCTACAATGGGTTAGTGTTGTGTACTGTAGTAGTAATAGTAGTCAAATTATTTTGGATGGTGATGCAATTAAACCTATTTAAACTAACTAGACACAATTCAGTAAAACTCACCACAGAGATGACATGTCTCACCTCAAAATTACTACAACAAAAGTGAACAGCTATGAATTCCACATAAGTTGAAACCAGCCCCAAGTTTTTTCTGCAACAATAGTATCAAATATGGTGGGAATGATGGGTTCTTGGCTCAAGAATAAGACCATATACCCAGTACAAACACATCTATCTCTATTTTACAACAATCATAATTTCTGGTAAAATGAATTATTTTGAGGTCTATTGATTTCAGTAAGTGTCCTACAAACAATAGGACTAGAGTGTACATACAATCCTCTTCAATCGTATTTGACAACTAATGAAAACAACTTTTTGTCTTTTATCAATTTGAAGCATTTCTTCAACAGTAAGAGCTAAAATTTGTGAAATACATCTTGTCACTGTAATTGGACCTTTTTTACTCATGCTACCAGCTTTGAGCTTTAATCTTAACTACCAGTTTGTAGTATGAGAGTATTTTTATACTTAGGTAATATTTTAATCCTCTTTCAATCTATTATTTGCACATGTATAATTTTTAGCATAAAATATATAAAATATTTTTTGGTTATTGTGCATGAAGCTAGCAGGGATAGAAAAGTGAAACATTGTTTTTCCAGAATGCTTAGATTGATGTTTATGGGGATTCATTTTTTGAACTGATAATAATGTAGTCAATTGTGCTCTACAACTATTTCAAATTTGGGGGTATAAGGTTATGATTGATTACCATATTATTTGTATGAAAAGCTCAAAATTTCTCATCTGTTTTTTCTTGACAGTTGGATTAAGAAGTGAAGACCAATGTCCAGGCTAAAAGCAACATTGGTAAAGAATAGAGGATAAACTCTAGTCTTGCTTTATAAAAGATCACTGCCCTGTAAAGTCCAAAGGGGATGTAGCCCAAATCAATGGATGTGATAGTAAAAGTCCAGAAACCATTCAACATGTACTAACAAGGAGTGTGAAGATGATATCCGATGTTCCTTTGTATCTATAAGATGCAGAACTATTTACTGGTTAGAACATTTTGCTTAGATGAGTTCTTTTTCTACCTGTATCATATTTTCTGTCACAGAAATGACACAGTGTACCTCCAAACTGTAGCTTCCAATTACATTTCTACAACACCAAGACTAACCAACGAAATCTTTTGTTGCACCATTTGATGGTAGCTGGTTTAAGTTGTATTAAGTCAGAGAACACATAAAAAAATTCTTTTGTTTTTTGGCACAAACATTTCTGTTTAGTTTTAGTCTTTATACATCTATTGAACAGTTCTTAATATCAAAATTTTGTCAGGGTTTGTTTGATTATCAATTTGCTTTTTAGAACATTTAACTTTTTATTTGAAACAACAAAAATTCTAGACAGTAGAAATAAAAATCTCAAACTCATGAAAATAGATTCATGTTCATGTATTTATATCTACCCACCCAAAACTTATATAATATTTCCTAAGTAACTAGTAATTAGTAGTAAATGTCCAGATCATGTTCCAGACATGCACTGGACCCGGAAAAATGTTCAAGATTTTCAACTTTCAGAAGGCCATAAAAACTTTACCACAAACATGTCATCCTTACATGTTCTACGAACAACATGTGTCCATGATGTAAACAACCAACATGTTTCCTTGTATGTACTACAGTTCAACACTCTTCTTTACATTATTTGTAATTTGGAGTGCCAAGGTATGAGCAAATTTGTCATCAACCAACTGTATTATTTTTTTATTTTCTTACTATGGCATATTTAATCCCACCAATCATCTACAAAATTAAGACATCAAGCATGTAAATAAACATATTACTGGAGTATACTGACCATTGTCCTTGCCCAAATCCCACAAAGCAAGGGCATCTCTCAATGGTACTGGGTGAGTGTACTGGAAAAGTTATGCTCTGCCTAGTTTTCTAGTGTAATGTTCTAAGTTGACATGATTGATACTGATATGGTCTGGAAGACTGCAGAAAATTGCTAAGTTACATTTTTTTAGTTTTTAGTGAACTCAATTAAAAAATGTTGATCAAAAATTTTGAAATAATAAAAAATAATCATATTTTTGCCTTTGAATTGCTTAGAATACATTCAAAAACATTTTTTGTTAAATACAATTTAAAGACCTCTGAGTACTTCTGAATACAATATGAGTATTTTTGAGTATTTCTGAAGGCATTAGAGTATTTTGTTGAATACAAATGTGTTCAATGTATTCAAATGTAAGAATATCAATTGCAAATTAGGCATTTTTTTGTACTGTCCATTTTTTGCTTTTCTCACAATGCTTGAAAAGATCTTTTTTACTCGCAATTGGTTTGATCATAACATTTTTCGGGAGCATTCTTTTACCTTTGATTATTTTCCAATACTTTGATTTGAGAGTAAAACATAAAAACTTTTCAACAAACAGTATTATATATTTTACAAGTTAATTTCAAAATATTTTTAAGTAAATACTTGTGAAAGGTTATGAAGGTTGATGTTTTGAGGTCAATTCCTACCTTTTGTTTCCAATAATACTAGATTTTTGTTTTTGAAGAAAACAAGAAAAGTAATTACAAATTAGTAATAATATTTTGATGACAAGTATTTAGTTCTTCTTAAGGAAGATAGAATCATTTTTTACAATTCAAACACTCTTCAACTGAACTAAACAAAATGTTTGCAAAGACATATCTTTTATAGCCTCATAATTGCAATGCATACTGCACACCATTGGAAAGCCCTTGAAAATTTCTTTCCAACAATGTGTAGAAGTTCTATTCTCCCTACAGAAAATATAACCAAAAAGTGCCAAAATTTCAATTTATGAAGTCTTATTTATTCAACTGTATTCAAATGTCATTAAGAACCATTATAAAATAACTCAACTTTGTTGGATTTGATGTCACACAAGTTCAAAATTAGTATGTTTGTACAAATCTAATAAATGCTTATGAAATAATTATTTATGCCTTAGTCTCAATAATTTGTCAATTAAATTGGAACATATTTACAATTTTTGTTGACAGTCTTTTTTGGCTCAGCATGTAATAGTAGTAATAACAAGAGATGATAATTAACATACTCACCTCTCTAGATAGAGTACTGCAATTCTTGATACCCACCATACTACACATAGGTAGAACAATTATAATAATGGTACACATTACCAATGAGTACTTTTGAGTATGTCTGAATACATTTGAATACATACATTTGAATTTATTTTTTTATTCAAGATGTATTCAAATGTATTCAGACATACTCAAAAGTACTCAGAAGTGTGCAATTAAATTTATTCACAAAAATACAAATGTATTCAAATTGAGTACTTGTATTCAGATGTATTCATGTAATGTTGTTCTTCAAAAAAATGATTATTTCAATTTTTAAATTTACATTAAAATTTTATTTTTATTTTTTTTTGAATAAATATCTCTTAAATTTATTATAGGTCATGATGTTCCTGAACATGTCCCCTAGACATAACTATCATTAGAGGGTCGTTCTCAGAACATAGGACATGGGACATTTATCACTAAGTATAAGACTGTAGTATTTTAATGCTAAAACTTAAGATACTCTATTTTTAGCTAATTTTACTTCATATTATTTATTCTTGATTCAAAAGCCCAAAAATTTCTTTTTCACACCATATGAATTATGCCTATACCAGTTTGTTTATCATCATGACATCAAATTTAATCTCCTGACGGATTTCTTCTAACATTTATCACTATCTTGACCTCATTGATTTTAACCTCAATCTAAAACTTCACAAAAACATAACCAATACATCAAACATTTTAGCATGAAAATATTCAGCTACAATACAAAACCAAAGGATCTCCTCTCATCATAATTAAAATGTAACAAAAAAATATTCAGACATAAAGACTACATCTCTAATTATTTTTTAGGATATTTTGTGAGATGAATTTCATGTATGAAACCAAGAAAATTTTGAGGAATTGATATTCCTTGTTCAATAAGAAATTAAAATTTTGGTTTAGCATCATATTTGTTTTTGTGTAATTCATCAACTACTTCTTCTGAAGAACCACCAATCACATATGCCACCATTAGTGGGTATGATTCTTCCCATGAAATATCATTATTGTGGTTGGAACTACTTGGATTTTCTTTCAGGCCACAATCAAAAATGTCAAAATAAAAGTGTGAATCTCATTTATTGAACAAGAATGTCTTCAATTTTTTGATAACAAACTCTTATTCCTATGATTTTTGAAGAATATTATATCTGTGAGATTATTCTACATTTCAATTGATGACAATATGATTTTCATTTATTAAATGGTCAGGATTGGGAACAGGAAGGATTATAGCAGTCATTTGTAACCAGATCCTAGTTCAATTAGGTTTATTGTAAATCCTTGTCAATGTTTTTCATTGCTAACTAGAGCATTTCAAGAATTCAAAAATACAAACATTAAATGCTCATATAGGTCCTTATTCATCCATTTGTAGAGATAAATTAGTCTTTCAATGTACACATCTGCTTTTATTTATTGAGTTTCATGGCCATTAACCTTTTAACTAATACAGGTCAAAAAAGGTACCACTTAGTACCACCTTGCTGAAAATTCAAAAAATAATTACTTTCAATACCAATTAACTGTACAAAATTTAACATCTTTGTATTCTAAATCATTGAGACTAAGTCATATTACTCATTAATTACAATTTACAATCATTGCTTGCTTCAACAAAAATTGTGCAACAATAAGAATAATAGTAAGAAAAGACAAATCTCCATACCCGGTATTCCCTGGACCATGGAAGGATCATCCACCAAAATGAATGCTAAATTAATCAGACATGTTGGAAATACTTTTGTGATATCATTACCTTTGTTGTTTTGATAGTAAAACTTCACATCTTTCAACCATGCCAGCCAAAAACATGTCACTGACCTTAAAATTTCAAATGCAACAAAAAATTTAATCTTTATTGTCATTCATTTGCTTCAGATCAAACTGTAGTGTCAGGTAGGAGTTAAATATGTTTCTAATTTTAGCCAAGCAAAAATATACTGCATGCTTTGAATCATGTATCTTGTCCATATGACCCTGTCAATGGCATCACCTTCAAAATACCCACTTTGGGAGACAAAGTAGTTTTTATTGTTGTCTTGGTAAAGGATATATTTGATTAATTTCATTATTTGTACAAAATAGTAATACATATTGTAAAGTAGATATTCATCACCAAATTTTTGGATGTCTTGCTCAAAAGATACTTTCAAAAATATGAAACATGCTTTAGGTCATCAAAACAATAAAATATTGTAGTTGGTATTCAGTTGAGCTGAATAATCTTTTTCTATTCAAAAACCAAACAAATTTATATCTAAAATGCTGTGATGGTTGGACCACAAATAGTAGTTCAATTAAATTAAAATGGTATGCTACCATGAATTTTCAATATTTTTTAATTAATTTTCAAAATGTATATCCTATACCGCAGGCATGAACATTACTTATTGCAGAAAGGAAAATTCTTTTTGTTTTTCTCTATTGGCAACCAAAAAACACAACCAGAAACATTTTTACCTTTAATTTTATAACACAACATATTTTTGTTATTGAAAAACCAGAACAGCACCCCATATTTTCATCAGTCTGATAGATGTAGAAGTGGAAAATATTCTTCTTCATCTTGCTTTGACAAAAAGTAAGGCATTTTTTATGCTTCTTAACTTCTCCCATCTGATGGGAACATTTTCAGTGACAGGAGAACTATTCTGTCAAGAGCAGGTACTGTGAGACATAAAGCAGCAAATGATTATATTTTGTCATGCATGTCTCTGAATGACAGATGAGAATTAGAGTATGCACTATATCAGTGCAGAAGCATATTAATATCAATGATTAAAATCTGAAACAACATATTTCCTTTTCGGGGTGAGGAGAACTTTTATTTCTAAATACAGTTTCGAAGTTATTATGTTACCTATATAGGCTATGTTCCAAGCTCTCATCTCATTTCATCTAGCTTGTGTAAGCCTTACTTTCCTTTCCTCATTTATAGTATTTATTTTTGACTAAACCTTGTAGATTCTAAATATACTCCAAATGTCCTTATATTTGATAGTTGGGGATTTCTGGAATTTTACAAAAAATAATTTTTTCAATGAGTGAGAGACAAGAAGCAAAGATAATAGAATCATCAGTACTTTAATGATGCTCCTCCTTCTATGTCTACCTGACTAGTGACCCTCTCCTGTACCAACCAAACTACTACCTAGCAAGCCAAATTCCAAGCAGAAACTAACTGCCATCAAACACCAAAAAAGCTGACAATTACTTCCATCTTCCAACTGACAATGGCACAAGACAACTAGTCACAATGGAAATGACAGCACTTTAAATTACAGTAACAATATAATTGCTATCATCAGACCTTCCCATGAAAAATTGTAGTACTTCATTATGAGAGTATTTTGATTCAAATATACACAAAAAAGTTCAATTTATCAAGTTTTGTTATCATTATTAGTTGTCATATTGGTTCATTACTATTGTACCTAAGTACTATTGAAATAATTATTGAATGTAGGCTTTTTCTAATTTTAAAATGCCATTCAAATACTCAAAAGACACTGTTAGTGGTATTGCATCCTGGAATTTCCACCAAGATTTGGGTAACTATTGGCAAATGGGATAGAGGTAAAAAAAACAAATTTTAAAAAATTGATCTTTGAAGGACACGAAAACAAAATGGTGATAGCTTCCAAAAATTACTCCACACAAAAGAGGGTAAACAACCAACAATAATAGCAACAGCAAACAGCATGAAACAGTGATGGAAACTGTGATGACAATGGCAACTGAATGTGTTTGGGGCATGATAGATTGTTTCCATGGGTGAAACTAAGAATGAGTATAGCATTGAGCAGAGGCAAACACAGGAACAAAACATATAATGAATGGCAATAGAAAAAAGTAATAACAAATAAGACAAACAGAGAGGTGGATATCACAGTACCATTGTGTTTCTTGGCAAAGAAAAATAGTATTTGTTTGGAAGGATAATAATTATGAGGCATGAATGGGGGACAGGGCTCAAACCCAGCAACAAGGAGATTGATGATGGATTGTTGATTCAGGGGTTGGAGACTGGCTAAGCACAGTGGTCTGATACGTGAGCTTGCACTGCATTATTTTTTCAAGTCCAACCATAGAGAAAATTAGGAAAAAACATGTAGAAAGACATCAACAAAAATAAAAGATCAATCAAACCTACACACAATACATAAGTAATGCTGACCTCAACAGTGGTGAAACAAAGTGAGTAGTATGTTACTGATGATTGCTGATATAAGCACCCACCAGATGGCTGTCATATGTGAGCTTGGATCATGGTTTTCTTATAATGCAAAACACCTTACTTATCACTATCTTACTTTGGTGGTCATACAAAAATCAGATGACACTGCTTGCAGGTCATTTAAAAATAAACAAAAAAAATTTAGTACAATTTTCCCTTGAGAGAATTTGAGGTGGTAGTTTAAGCTCTTTTTAATCTGAGCAAAAAACAAATTTGACAATAGCAAACAAGGGTTGGAGGATTGGTAAAATGAAACATTTCTTATTAAGTTTCAATCAATACTTTTAGCGTTTTTACCCACCAACACAAACATGGATAAATGGATACTGCATGTCATACCAAAGTTCATTTGAATTAAATGGATCCATTAGTTCAGATACAATCATTTCTCTAAAGTTAGATAATTACAAGCAACTTATTTTTAAGTCAACCTAATAATAAGAATGTTTCATGACAAGAGATTTTCAGACAATTAAACCATCATTTTGTATCATTTGTTGCATTTTTATTTTGTAGACATTAAAAAAAACAGCATTTGAATCATTTCAGACAATTGGGTTCCTATTTAGGCACTTGCCTTTTTTCTAAAAATTGCAAGAATCTGACTGAAAAGTAGAAACAAAGAGAAAATCGATTAGATGTTGTGTTTGGGACTCATCCCTTACAGAAAATAGGGTTACTGGAAACCCCACTCACTGATTGATATATACTCATCTTACACCTCATTGTTTATGCTGTTTGAAAAATTGAGTAAAGCGAATCAGGATATATATGAACCATTAACCTCAGAGACAACATATACAGAACAATCAACCTGGGGTCTCAGAGCATGATTGTTCTACTGAGTTGATGTTTTCCTTTGAATATTACATTGAAAAAAATGGAACCACTCTGATGGTGGTAGTGGCAGAGGAAACTGTGAATTTGAATGCATTGACATCAAACTGATTGTTTCAATTTATAAAATAGAATCAGTTATTTTGTATTGTGATTGTAATAATGCAGTGGTAGATGCTGATCAAAATGAATAAAAAAGTGTAAACTGAATTTGAACACTTGGGGATCGAACATTATTTGTTCTTTACAATAGAAAATTTAATGAATTAGATCCAAAATGTTAGATCTTTAACTGGAATGAGTAACTATTATCAACTCACTAGAATGTTACCACCACCATAATTCTTTTTCCAGCCATTAGTTACTTTGTGAGACACAAGGCCAATGAATGCAACTTTATCATGTCTGTAGAACTCCTTAGCTTTCAGACATTAGCTGTCAAAGTCAATGAAAGTAGAATGATGCAAATTGAATATCAGCTTTCAATTTTGATTGAGAAAAGGATATCTTTCCATCTTGAGAAGATATTTTCAGTGTGACATGAAACGAATCTTGTGGATAAATACTTTCCATTTCAAAAAGAGGAAATAAATATAATTCATCCTAAAATATCCTCAATTTTGTACCTCTTTTCATAATGACTGTGTAAATTATTTACACTCATACATAATTTCTTTATTGGATTATTTAGTTATCAAGAAAAAAGCCTTCCTGGGGGTTTTATTTTTTTAAAGAAACTCATGACATAGATACACTAGTTTCCTTTGGAGTCCCATTTGGTATGTTGTGTTCATCATCATAACCATTGGAAAAACACTTGCTAATGTGTAAGCCACATCTAGATCAATACCCACATCAAGGATGTCTCTGCAAGAAACACTGTTTACTCTAAAAATGTTCTTTATAGATTACATACAAAACTGATGTCATAAATATTAACAATTTTTAGTCATTCAAGAACCTACTGACAACAAAATGTCACATCTATAGAGCAGATCAATGCTCTTTATTAAGAGTTGTACAATATCTGCTGCACATGAATTTGGAGCTTCTCCTGACAAGAGAAACAGACACCAGATCAAAATTGTATCGCATCATTTGAAAGATCCTACAACTACAAATATATTGAGCAGTAAGTGCATGGCATTGGCAGTTAATGCTCTGAATAGTTGGAGCATTATTTACCACAGAAGATGTATAGACACTCTTATTTAAACTCAACTTTTGTCAATATATAAAGTAATTTAAAATCCAGATTACACAGTAAAAGTTTTTTTCAAATCTAAAACATTATACATTGGATCCAAGATTTTGTTGTAAGCAACCTTCAATGTTATATTATAAATTCTATGAGCAAGCAGCTTGCATTCTACAGGCTGCTAGAGCAGCAATTAACCATTTACCCTTTACCCTTCAGAGGTCCGTTTACCTTTACCCTGGGTAATTACTGGGAAATTACCTGGTAAATAAAAATTACCTAGTAATTATCATGTAAGTACTCAGCTCAAAAATTACATTGGTAAATATTAAACAGGGTAAATAAGGGGGTAAGAGGGAAAATGAGGGAAAATGAAGATTAACACCAAAATAAAAATTGTTACATAATTTTTTTAAGGTAACTTACTTTTCTTCATTTTTTTTGATAAACTTGTTTGTACTCAGAATATTGGAATTTATAGCATCAACTGACCCAAAGCTGAAGTGCATGAATGGGTTTGGATGGTTCAATGTGTTTGCTGCGTATGTTAGATTTTAAATGATGGAGATAAGTATGCCATTTACCATGGTAAACAGTTAGCATAAATTCTTGATTTACCCCCCCCCCATAAAGGCTAATTACCATACCCCAGCCAAAACTACACTTATTTGGTAAATTGTCCTTTACCAGGTAAATTACCCAACAAATGCAATTCTAGCCAAGATACAGGTAAATATTTTGAGACCAAGACCTAAAGTGCCACTTGATTTGTCACAGCAATATCCTTTTTTATCATAATAAAGAGTCTGAAACCCATTATGATCCACATATCTGCCTTTATTGTTATTGTGATCAGCATTAACACCATCATAAATGATCTCTCCGACAACTGCGTTCCTGCATGCACTTCAGCCATTTGTCTGTCATCAATAATTATATCCAGAAAAGATGATTTCTATCTGCACTGTTCTATGTGAAACCAGCCATTTTAGGATTACTGTCAGTGATATCAGTATTTACCAGGTAAAAGTGGAGAAAAGATGCAACTGGAAACGGAGTGAACGTGTGTCCAATACCATACACTCTTCAGTGTCAGACGAGTCCAGGGTAGTAGATTAAGTGTCAGTATGCATGTTAGAAGAATGTTTTGGATTTTTTCAATAAAATCAACCAATTTTGTAAGGTAATTTTGTCATTGTCGTAAAATTTTCCAAATGATATTGCAAATTAACTTGGAGCTACTATCGAGAGAAGAGTTAGACAAGGGGCTGAGGGGCTGACAAACCATCCTATGCCACATCCCTCACATCTGAATGGACACATTCAATAAGGGATACTGCACTCACTACAATGCACAGCTCAAACAAATTGTTCAATCAACTACAATTGATACTTTGCTAAATGTGAAAAAATCAACACTTGCATTACATTACTGAATTTCAACTTGATGTTTATTATTTAATTGTTTTCTTACCATGTTGATCAATGCAAAACATGGTGATTGCCATCTATTCATAAACTAGATTCTTCCTTCTAATCCCCAATACATGCGATAATGTAATACACAATGTTACAGCGTGTTAAGTATGGTACCAAAATGAAATATTATTGTTGAAGTAATTGATGAAAATGAACAATATTTTGTCCAATGCACACTTCAGGCAGATGAAGTATTAATGCTGAAGCTGCAAGCTTGCATCACATGCTTATGAAAAAAATCGAGGAAATTTTTTTGGCGCACGATTGTTGAGCAGAACAGAACAAAAGAGACATCCTTTTGAAAAATTCTCATCAAGAATCATCGTTGAAGTTATTTGAAAATTTAGTAAAAGCTTTTTTAATACTCTGGGTTATAAAAATGCCCCCAAACAAAAGTTTTTTTTTCTTGAAGATTCCTTGCGACAAAATAAATTTCCGGCACCCAAATCTTTCGAACTTCAAAACGTGTTCAAAAGCAGTCAAAAGTTCAAAAGAACATTCATATTTTTGTGTCATCCTGTCATCTGTCATCCAAAGCGAGAGAAGATGATGGATGATTTCCGTCTTCCGTCCTCTGGCATGGGGTGCATTCGTCTCTGTTGGAGCGGAATTATTGTTCTCCTAAACGACACAGAATTGCCCACAACGCAATCGATTCACCTTGATCACCGCAAACACCACGACCCCAGCCAGAATAGACGCTGAACCTTGCTGAACGCTGACGCTGTTCGTTGCTCGTTGCTCTATCTGCCCCACCACGACCGTCAAGAACGTCGCGAATCAAACATTTGAAACCACGAGTGACGAGTGAATCGTTGTCGTCGAAGGCGTTTGAAATTTAAATTTCCTTCGAGCAACCGAATACGACCTGAGCCATCATGTTCAAGGTCACTCTATCCCTCGTTGCCATTGGCTCCATTGGCTCCATTCCGTGGTTAGCTCCAGTGAGCGCCGCGCAGATTCCCGCCATTGTCCACTCATCCCGCGGATCGTCGGGGAACCTTCGCGGCTTCCGGGGACAAATTTCATTAGGCCATCACCACAGCCACNGGGCCATCACCACAGCCACAAGAGCCACAACGGCCACAGTAGTCACGGCAGTCCCAATAGTCACGACAACAGCGACAACAGCGCGAGTGGTGCGAGTGATGCAAGTGGTGCGAGTGACGACTTTGACTTTTACGTGTACTCCATGACCTACCAACCGGAGTTCTGTAGGGAGCATTCTTCCGATCACTTTGCGGGATGTCATAATTTCGAAGAGTATTGGGAGGGGCAATTGACGATTCATGGATTGTGGCCGAATGTGAGTCGTTCTCGTCGAATCGCAATCTGAAGCATTCGTCTTATTTATTTCGGTGGAAACGAGAGGGCGCGTTCAATTTTGAAAGTTGACTGAAAGGTGCTAAAAGGTGAAAGTTCGACAGAAAAAGGCGGATACAGAAGATGTTTCAATCAACGCTTTGATTTGTGCGACCACTAATCGAAGCTTGGCACGTGTGTAATGTTGTTTCTATTCTCATATGCTTCCATTGTCGTTTGAATTGTGCGATTGGGGAAATCGCAGTTCGAATCATTCATCTTCTTTGTATTTTGTATCGGGGGAAACGGGTGGGCACGTTCAATTTTGAATTTTGAGTAAAAGGTGGAGGTTTGGCAGAAAAAGAAGAAGCAACGGAGGATGCATTTCCTTTAGAACAAGCCCATCTTTTCTATGACTGTTGCGGAGATATATTTGTTTCAATGAACTCTTTGATTTTTGCGAGCTTGGAACGCGGTTTAATGATGTCTATTTTCATTTTTTTCTCCGATCTTGCTCTGATTGTGCTTTGAATTGTGCAATTGCTTTACTGGTTTCAATCTGCCTTGCATCTAATTTCATTTTCAATTCGTTTCCTCTACCGATCAACCTCCCAGAGAAATGATGGGAGCTACCCACAATCATGCACCAACGAACCACTCAATGCCACCCTCCTCTCCACGGACGACAATCTACATTCCCGACTCGAGAAGGATTGGCCCAACATCAAATATTCCCTCAGCAATGGGGGCATCGGAGCTAGTTCGCTGTCTTCTGCGTCTTTTTCGTCTTCTGCGTCTTTTTCGTCTTCTGCGTCTTCTGCTTCTTCGGTGTCTTCTGCGTCTTTGCAATCAGTACAATCAGAGCATGAATCTTCCACTTTCACAAAAACTTTCACAAACACTTTCACAAACACTTTCACAAACACTTTCACAAAACCCTACACTTCCTTTTGGGAACACGAATGGGGAAAACACGGGACGTGCAGTGGATTGACGCAAAGAGAGTATTTTCAACAAGCGTTGGATTTGTTGGAGGGACTTCCGACTCCGCCGATTGTGAAACAGGCGTACGATTCCAATGTCCATCATGACAATCATGGCGATCATGGCAATCAAGACGGAGGGGCCGATGGTTCCAATGATTCCAATGGCTCCAATGGTTCCAATGGTTCCAATGGAGGAAAGGGTACTGTCATCGGAACGGTGAACAAAAAAGAGCTCCTACAAGCGTACGGCGGTCCATCCATGGCTGTGGCAGTATGCAAGTCTGGGTTTCTCACGGAAGTTCGCGTCTGCTTTGACAAAGGAATTGGGCACGATGAAACAAGCGATGTTGGAGAAGGCGGAGAAGCCAGAGGGAGGGTCGGGGAGAGGGTCGAGAGGGTTGGGGGGAGGGTCGGGAGGGTTGGTGAGAGGATAGCGTGCCCTGCGACGATTTTGAAGGAGACTTGTGGAGAAGAGATTCGTATTGCTTCCTTTGACATGGGGGGCGAAGTGGACGAGGGAGTTGGGACTGCTATGACATTGTAAAGTGTTCTGCTATTGTTGTGTACTTTTTGCTGTACATATGTAAATTGTTTTGAATGCAAGATGCAAGAGTACGCGCACTTTCTCATAAAAAAAGATAAAGCATTGATTGTACATTCTGTTCGACCCATAAGAATCAAGTTGTGTGAAAAAGATGTGAAGTATAGTACGACTCGGCAATTTATGTCTCACAAGAAGTTACTTCACGAAGATCGAGAAGAAAACAACATCACATAATCATTTCAGGTACTTGCCTGATCCCATCTCGGATGCAGACAGCACCCAACTCCATTCATCGCTGATCTCCTATGCATCAGACGGCTTCACTCGTTGCCCCCGACTACCGGGTACACAACGCCCCACGGTCCCACCCTTATAAGTATCAAGTTTTGTGAGATGTGAGGCGTGGTACGAGCGAAAAATGAGAAGAAAAAAAAACATCAAGTGATTTATACCAATTAAACATTTGACGAATTCTGTTACATTATTTCTAAAACGGAATGGAC
>JALLOT010000830.1:0-11373 GCA_036939595.1 Thalassiosira livingstoniorum
AACAGAAAGGTAGCGATGCACTTTTTCTGTGCTCTTTTGCACTAGTTGGAGTTCAGACAAGCGACGGTGACGGTGCTAAGTGGCTGTCGACAGGCGAACAGGCAACAAAAAAATAAAGGAGCAATTGAATTTCATTTCCTAACTCACCACTGCCGGCACCACATACGCATTGCCTGTGAAGGTGGTCATTGTTCTTTGGTGAAGCATTGTTGATGGAAAGCAGCTCAAGTCCCACTTCCGCTCGAGTCTCCGACGCCATTGTCGCTTTTTGTCTCGCCGAAATTCTCAAACTTATGGGGGTTGCGGGAACATTTTGTAAATTTATTAAAAAAATCGACATTTTTTGTCCAATCTTTTTGAGTGTTCTGGATGTTAGTAAGTACTTAGTACTATACCTATGTACTTAAGTAGGTACCATACTACCTACTTAGGTTCCATGCAAAGCAATTCCAAAAAGCAGAAGCATACACAGTGAAAATCATGAGTGGCTTAAAGGATAAACAAACCATGTTCAAGATATTTAAGGCATGCACACTTCAAAAAATGACACACCTTTTTGGATCAGAGGTCGTGAAGGCTGATATTGAATCACTTTTGGAAGATTGGCATGCTTGGGATGGGGCCTTGTGCCACAAGTTTGACACCTTAACCACCAATTTCCTAGCGACTATTCTTGGATCCTCAAACATTTTGCAGCATTCATTAGAAATCACTAAAATAGATATTAAAAACAGTGGCCTTGGCTTACAGCACCCTTCTTCAGTGGCTATTCCTTCCTTCATGTTTTCTACCAAGCAGGCAACCGATTGTAAAAGCAGTTAAATTACCAGGCTCAGTCACTTCACACTATCACGAATGGAACTCCACAACAGAGGCAAAGACATTTAAAATCTTCTGCTGCTATTTGCCAGAGATTGCAACTCTTAACAGCAACCCAAAGTCCCCAGGCAAGATATCCTTGGAGAAAGATATCATTTCCCAAGTCAGTAGTAAACTGGGGATTGTGCAATTATATGATAGTGCTCCTGAGCATGTTGCATATTCAATGTCAAGAATTCTTCAGTTGAATACTTCAATGGCACTCTGCTTGATGAGTTGACTTGAACCACGTCATTGTCTCTCCAACTATGCATTCAGTATGGCAACAAAACGGAAGCTAAGGTTGCCATTGTGGCCTTTCAAATCAGCTTGGTTGTGTGGGTGCAGTAAAATCTTTGATAACAACAGTGATCATTGTTTTGCTTGCCCTCATGTCAGAAAGATACCAACCCACAATACCTACCTCAAGGGATACCTCAATGTTCAAAAAATAATCATGCCAACATGCTTTTATATTGGTACTGTCAATGGGGTCTTCAAGGAGGCACGTAACATGATTCATCAACTTCCAGGCCTTTAGCTTTTCAATTGAGGTTTCATTTTCAGCCATGATTTGACTCAATCAGCTCTTCCCAATCAAACCTCATTGACTATCCTTGGATTTGATCTAACCTGCATCTCATCATCTCCTCCTCCCTTCACAAAGAAGGCAGCTCCTCATCAGAATACTGTCCTTTGTTTTCAATGGGCTGAGAGAGAAAATTCTGTGGAAAGGGCCAATCAAACAAATTAAAGAAAGTTGTATTGAGTGGTGAACGCATCATAGGCAACATTTGGATAACAGCCACTGTATCATCCCTATTCCCATTGATCTTGGGGTCATTTGGGACCACTATTTGAACGCTTTTTGTTTAATATGGACCACCCAGCAATTCCTAAAAACACTGATAACCGGCCACAAGCCAAAGAAGCACATTGCCTTGCATGTTTGAAATGTGTACCAAAAGGCATTCTTAATTTAGCAAATAAAATCTGGTTGGGAGCAGATCATGACACATGGTATGGATTGTCCTGGATAGATGCTGACCCTAAAATGTGGGCCATGAAACAACTGGGTGTAAGTATACTGCAGAACAGCACACCACCAACCATAAAGCTCAACTGTTCACTACTCCAAATCCACAAAATGCTTCATCATCCTCCTCACATAGGCTTTCTGCATTCCCAACCCTAGAAAAAGATAAAGAACCATTGGAACTCTGTTTCTTTTGTTTGGATGACTTAACTCCAACCAATTCAAGGACCAAGCTCCTGGTCTTATTGACTTCCATTCACATTTGTATTACATTCTGAACTCAAAAAGCAATAGTACTTTGCTTGAATAACCTCTTGCAACTTTAGTTTGCATGCAATCTCATCATTTTAATACATAGATATATTGCAAATAAAACTAGATACATAATCATTACTATCATGTTTCACTTACCTAGAATACTAGTACTATTCCTACTTAAGCATCTAAAGTACTTACCTCCTTAAGTACTTACCTACCTTTCTCAAGTAGACAGCATCTGATACTTCACTTAAGGTACTTAAATAGTAAGTAGGTATGGTACTCAAATAGGTTTCCCTTTACTACTGAATTAATGACTCATATTATATGTATGTATGACCTGGCCAAATACCAATTAGGCCCAATCAGTTGTCAAGCCAGGCACTTCCTCTGCACCATACTTTCTGTCAATTCTTAATAATTCTTGACTTTGGTCCCCTTGTCACCATGCCCATGCCCTTTACTTCCACTACACAAGGGTTTCAGGAACAGCATCAGATCAGCCAGTTAGCAGATAGTTTTTTCTTTATAACCCCCTTTTATGTGATAAAGCAAACAACAGTTACATTTTTATTGACAATGCAAAATCCCTTGATGCTCAGACCATTGTGATTTACATCCATTCTGTGTCCTTGGCCCCAAGCTCCAAGCTTAACATGACATGATGTATTTTCCTCTGAGTGAGCTTCATATTGACAGCATTTTTCATTGTGGACAAGAATGGCTTCAATGCTAAAATACTTGTTTTCACCAAACAACTTCAACTTAAAATTAAAGGTTGTATACACATTTTGTCCTACCACTGTATGCAACTGGGTAATGACCCCATAATCCCAAGGAAAAAATGAATTAATTGCAAATGATGGTGAAAAATAATTTTTAAGGTGGTTTCAAATAATGGAATAGATTTTTTTCTGTTCCTGTTCAAGGTCAACATTGCCAAGGTAAAGTATAAGTCGATAAACAATTTCACTCTCTCTAGATGATGTGTATACTAATTATCAAACAATTTATGACACATTAGTATTAAGGCTAGGATTGGGATTGACTGAAACCTAATTTTTTTGTTGGAATTTCTCATTGCCTAGGGCAATGCACAGCAGCATGGGCTTTTCCCAAATTCATGAACTACCAACAATATCCAGGTAGACAGCCAACATAGTCTTGCCTCTTTCTTGGATGGAATATTGCAAATCAAGCAATAATAGAATCCAGCATTATCACAAAGTGAATTTTCAATGTATTCTTTTGAATAAATTTAAAACAAGAGGGAGAGCAAGAAGTATGAAATATACTTGTGTCATTTTTGGGTATGATGTCATAAGTTGTCCTTTGCATGTAAGAAATTTGAAATGGCTAATTATTTGCTACTATTATTCTCTTCTGTCCTCACAGCTAAACAACTTCAAAGAAGTATGTTTATGATATCACTGAAGTATTGAAAGCAAAAAAATGAACAATATCTAATTTTTTGTAAAAAATTCTTCAATGGTAGAAAAAGAAAAGATATAAGATGAAATACCTTGTTAGTACATGTAGAGATTAGTCTTGTATTATTAGCATTTGGGTATCAGTATCACAAAAAAGTAGAAATTTCCATGTCAAAATTATGGAGTGTGGAATCAGCTGTTGTTTTTTCATCAAAAACTTCAAATGTGTTTTTTCTCAAAAACACTAGTGGGAGAGTTTCCTTTTCATCAATCCATGTATAGACTGTCATATTGAAATTGTTCCTCTGTTCTGTCTGGTATTTGTATAGTGATACTCATGCACATTAACATGCAATTGAAAATAAATTCATATAATATGCAATTCAAAACATCTGCCATAGGCAGCAAAGCATAACATGCACAGTAATAAGAGGTTATATTTTGAATATACCAAGTAATGAGATCAAGATACATCCCTTGTAGGAGAATGATTTGTTCTCAATAATGATGAATCAGGTAGATGCAGGCTCAAAAAACTGGGTTTTCGTATTTGGTAGCTAAGGTTGAAATAACCACTTGAAATGTTGATCTCATTCTTTCTTATTCACTAGCACTAGATGAAGTATTATGCCAGGAAATGCAATCTAAAACATACTTGCTTATAGCATGAACCTCCTAGGATTCAGTTGTAGAGTTCCCCAATTTACACTTGGTTTGTAGTTTGGCTCAAATGTACATTATTTTATATTCTACTATATTCAATGAGATTCATATGCACTGCTGTTTATGAGCTACAAAAGTAAATGAGAATAAAGCAGAAGATGATTGGGTAATAAGGTAATTTATGTGGTCAGAGTTCTACAACATGAAATTAGTAGACTAAAATGTTTAGTTATTGATTATTGATGTAAAGTCAAAACTAATCTCAAATTAATAATATCATCATTTATCATATAATGTAGAAGTTGGATCCTGAAATAAATGTACTCAATTGTTATTTTCATCAAACATTCTAAACTATCAGCTGGAATGTGTCTATGACAGTATTAGTTGTTTTGGATATTAATGATTTTTCTTCTAAGGTACTATCTTATGATTGAGAACATCAAAAATTTTGTCACGGCAAAATATTTCAAGAAAGAAAAAATTAAGCATACTCCTAGTATGTAGCAGCTCCAATCCCCCAAAATGACCAAAAGAAAAAATGTGTTATTCTAAACGGAGGAGTGACATGCAAGGGTCAGTTGAATAACTCAAAAATGACCTCAGATTACATAACATTGTTTCAGGAAAATGGTAAATTTTTAATTTTTAATCTTTTGGTGGGCCCCTATGCAATCTAAATACACAAAAAATATGAGCACATTATAGAATGATACAGCTCTAATCTGGGAAGATTATTGCTGCAAAATATTATACAGGATCAATTCAAAACTAGTGGACTTGATCTTGATGTGTTGGCCCTTCACTCAGATGGAAGAATAGGCAATACTGAGAATTTACAGATAAAGCTCCAACCAGTAAGGTTGGGATTCAAGATTTTTACTACTAGCAGGTACATGGAATTTGCATTGCACATATCCTTGGTGTTAGAATATCTTTGTAAAATTATATACTAAAGATACACCTGGGAATAAATGGCATTTCTAATGAATTTTAGAAATTGGGGATGCTGATGTTGCAACAAAGCAAATGTAAGTACAACATAGCATGATGACAATAAAATATTTGTGACAACTTTTGTTACATGATTGATGCATTAGTTCCTTTGAGATATTTGTAATGAGACCTTTGTAAAAATCAAAATAATGATTGGAATTCTTTTTTGATCCACTAAGAAAAATGAACTGTCTGAAATGACGCAACAAAAATATTTTTTTCACGTATCACACTTAATATACTCAAAATATTAACAACAAGAGCAGTTATTATGATATTTGGTTTTTGCTGTGAGAAATTGGGCATACTAAAATATGTAGATACAAAGAGCTGATTTTCTGGTCTTTGTAACAGTGGCAGTTAATATTGTTATAATGAATATGTCAAATAAAGTTTTTATGATGAAAAAACATCAGTTCAATTTTGGTTTTGCATATAATGCCATTAGAACAAAAAGCACAAAACAACCATATGAGAGTGAAACATATTTGTATTATCTCACAAGAAGAGAGTATTGAAATATCCAAAAATGAAATTTTTGATCTACAATATTGTCCTCACTAGAATGGATAAAGCATAAAATGGTAGCATGTATTGTATGGATATCCACAAATTCCTACTTGAATTGAGAAGATTGATGATGCCATTCTGACAGAAAATGGATGCCTTAAGCAAACCCCTTGTAGAAAGTGCAAATCTAATAATAAAAATGAAACACTCAAAACAAAACTTGTGTACTAAGCACTCAATGCAATGTAATTTTAGCCCAAGAGCCATCATCCTTAAAGGATCCTTCTGGAAGGACTTTGGAAATTTTCAACCAAGATTATATAACCAAGCTGGATCTGAAAGTAAAACAATATCCTTCCCTGTATGTATGAGTGTCTGGACTTGTTCAATACCCTATAATTAAGAAGTGTATTCTATTGAAGGACCAATCCTTCTCAAAGAACATCCTTCAAGAATTTTTGTCTTACTGTTGGTCCTTTAAATAATCAGACTCTAATGATATTTATCTAATGTACCAATAATAATGATAGTCAATGTTGTGACAATCAGCATTTAGTAGCTAATATCCCAATTATTCAAGTGTCTTCTATTTTCCAATGGAGAAACTTTTTAGTGTCTTTCATGTTCTACAATTCCTAGTCAAAGGATTTCCAATGGGCAATTTGGACTGCATTGTATTTTTTTATTTCAAGAGGAAGGAATATTATTTCTAGTCCCTAGTACCAACAAGGTATTTGGATTAATCTTGTGGTGTCTTTAAAAGCTAACATAAACCTATTTTTTTATGATAAATTGTAAAAGTATGATATTTTTGTCTTAAGAATATGGCTTTTGGTTAACTTGACATCATCTTACTAAAAATGTTGAGAATATATCCTCATTTAATTTACCCTTTGTATGACATGATTTTATTCACTCTTCAGCTTAAGATTAAGATTATTTTAATACCACATGAACTTAAATCCATGAAAACCATATGTGACAGGAGATCTGATTTTAATCCAAAAGTCTCTAGATACTTTTAAAGTCACAAACCAAAACTTGATAAAATTATTCAATATCTTATATCCTGTAAGACAAATAAGATATGAGATGATTTGAGGAATTAATCTTTTGAACAATATGATGTGCAACAAATTTTGCCATGACTAAATCAATTGATCCTAGAACAATCTCATGTTTGATAAAGGGATCCCTCTGAGGAAGTTTCATCAGAAGTTGAATTTACTAAATAATCTATGTCTAGTTGCTGTGACTCTTGGGATGTTAGGTACTGGCAGGAGCAGGATGCTTAATGTGAGTCTGGAAGCAAGTTCATATGTGTGCAGATGGGCAAAATTATTCCCAAAATAAGAGTAGCAAGCCTGATTGATGAGTTGACTCAAGTATTTTGTTCCATTCTCAGCATATCACCCACTCTGTGTTTAGATGGGTCCATTACAGTGGTACTTTCCTCGCCACCTTGCTATTTGGCTGATTCATTATGAAATCCAAAAAATATTATTTTCCACAAAAACAGGCAAGAACTCTTATTGTCAAAATTCTTGCATATCAATTTCTCCTTTTAAAAGTATCAAAAATGTTAAAGCCATGACTCAGATCTTGATTATCTGTTGGTGTCAAACTCTTTCAATAATATGAAGAGCTGTAAAAAAATGGAGGTATAGATAAAGGCACATTTTGTGGTATTGGATTGATGTGTTTTACAGCCCCTCAGTGTTCTACTCTTTGTAAAGTGTCTCAAATATATATCTAACTTTACAAGTAACAGGAAAAGTAATGGTTTTACACTTGTCCCAAATTGACTTGAGGAGTAAATGATAAGTGGATGAGTGTAGTTCTAGGATGGAACTGATTGTAAATTACAAATTCTATTTTTTTCATGAATTAATTTTCTGAACAACAAAAACAGTTTAGCATCTCAAAATGAGGCATCAAGATATTGATATCAAACAAACATCAAACGTAGAATTATGCCAAAATAAAAGTAAATAAAGTATGAAGGATCCTAAATTTTTCTATCACACATGATGATGATCCAAACTCCGTATATGCATAGAAGTCTACCCCATAATTCATGCCATAATGCTCCAAAAAAGCTATCTTTTGTAAAAACATAATCAAAACTAAATGATATATACAAGAACAACATTAAATGAAAGCTTCAAATTCAAATTCCTAGAAAGGAATGCTCCTGGTTTGCTCTTTGGTCTTGGAATATTTTAATCCAATCAATAATAAACAATACAGATTTATCATAACTTTCAAGAAATAATTATCTTAATTTTGGGGAGACAGATGCTATCTCAGATCCATATTTTCATTGAGCATACAAATACAAACACAAGTCCAACCAACAACCAAAGCCATAATTATACAAATACTACAAATTATACAAAAGGAAAAGACCCAAAGAACCATCCTTTCAAAAGTGTGCAAAAAATCTCACAATGTCTGATAGAACACATCAAATAAAAAAACAGAATAATAGAGCCTAGTACAATAAAGTATCAACTACAAGAGAACCTACAAGAGAGCCTAGATACAGAAGAGCATTCTTAAGATTAAGAACCCACAGGAGGCCACAAATAAACAATACCACAATAGAAGATGCTTACTTTGATAGAGACTAAAACAAAAACAGAGAATGGGAAAGAGTCTATAAAAGGGCCTAGAATAAAGCCAGTAAGTAATGGATGTGCAAAGTATCAAATGATAATTTACAAGTAAACAATTGCCCTATTAACATAGAAGGGATGGGCCAAATGTTTGTGCTCATTTTTAGCTATTGTACAAGAAACAACTCATAGAAAGTCACTTGCAATCAAAAAATGAATGTAGATACGCAATCAAGTGGTTTCTGGAAGCTTTCAAATACTTTTCATAAGGCATTCACCCATTTACATCTTTGTGGATTTATTTTACCACATAGTTTGCTGATTTAAATTGAACAAATCCAAGATATCTAAAGAATTTTTTCTGATTCAAGAACAGTATTTTTGTATCAATCATCAACCTTTGTGTAATTAACACATATCAATTAAATCTGATTAAAAGACACATGATTGAATGAGTGTTATGGAAGGATGAATATTATTGAAACAGTAGCATGATGAATATTGAAGCCATCATAAAGTTGAACTTAGATGACCATCATATTAATTTTTGTTTGATAGGACATACTACATATGTTATTGGAACAGCCAATGAAGACCAAAAAGACAAAAACCAATGTAAAATTGGCATTGGAACATTTGATGGCCTTACAAACAATGAAATTCATGGTTATGTTCTTATTAAGTCTCTTAACATATCATCATCATAACTCTCACTAACATTGGTTTTATAATTTTACTTATATGAAAATAGTACTCAAACTTTGGATCTTAGCCAAGTAATGAATTCCAGCATCTTTTCTATCTCATCCCAGGGTTCAAGATACGAAGCAACCAAAAATATTTGTAACAAAATAGGAAATTGAGTTCATTTAATGGTAGTGGAATTAAAGCCATTTACAAGAAATTAACATTAAGATAGTATTGAAACCATAATTTCACTGAGACCAAAATTTTACAAGCAAACAGAATAGCTGTTAAGTCAATACTTACCAGACACCAGTTGGCATTTAGGAAGTAGAACATTGTCATACTTTAAGTGATATTGATGTTGTATTTGTATTCAATAATTCTAAAAAGCTAGTAATTAATCAGACAAACCATTTTTTGTATTTAAACAGTATGCATGTATTCCTAATTAAGAAATTTGGATTACTTGTATCAAGAAATACCAATATTCTTTCATAGCAAGGAAAAATCAGTTTATAAAAGTGGGTCATGAATAAGAAAATTGAAAATCTGTAGGATCCAAAATGGTGCTTTTGTCTCAGCACAAGTATTCAAAACTATTTGAAATGCACATACATTATTATTAATTGTTGAAAAATATTGTACAGCAAAAATATTTGGGCTTTATGCCTCATATTCAAAGAAGCTTTATCTGAATATTAAACAACACTATGTTTAGTATCAGGCAAAATAGAATAGATACAGAAAGAAAGAATGTAAAATATAATCAATGGAACAACAGACACAAAGTTCCAAATTCAATCTTGGTATGGGATTTATGAATAGGGGGGTGGCACAGAAGTTATATCAACAAAGTGATGAGGGTAAGTCATCAATCAACCAACTCAATAAGACAGAGAACATCATTTATCTTAATGCCTATGTATTACGTTGAAAACAAGGAATGATTTCTATTCAAAATGGCTAAGATTTGAAAAATGACCAAACAAAGTTTAACATGAAATAATATTTTGCCCTTTCAGCATTATATCAGGAAACATGTGTTAAACACTTTTGAAACAATTTTGATAACCTTTTTTATTCTTTTATGTTCAAACTTTCTACAATGTATGTATCATTGATTATTGTGCATATAATCATGAAAGAGGTCAAAAGAAACAAATGTTTTGAAATAAAGACAAGACTACAACAATTTTGGTACAAATAATGAATGTTGATATTGTAGTTTGGAATTCAAGTTTAAGTATATCGTGTTGAATTTGTGATTTAATTTTACAAAAGATTTCAAAAGAGTCAATTTTTCTCATCACTTTGGGTGTGGGAAGATAATTCACATGCAAAGAAGATGTTACTGTGATCATAATATCATTGCTGTCCAATGAAAAATTTGGGCTTCATGAAAAGCCATGAATCACCAATTATGTCGGTGATGATGATGAGACAAAAATTTGGGGCATTGACAATACAAAACCAACAACAGATGACACCATATCAGTGCACAAGACAAGTTCAATATTTTGAAGATAAAATAAAATAGATTTGAAAAGAAGAGCAACATGAGAACTGAGTAGCAGCACAAAGTAGTAGCCTGTCTTCTGAAGGGACGAACTGGCTAGAAATTCACCAGGTAAATACCATGTGGATGGTAATTTTCAAGGTAGAATAGCTTTTGTTGGTTCTGATGGGGTGTGAGGATCACCTGGTGATGTGAAAGGTAACCCAAGTTTTTGACTGACCCATTTTCCAAGGTAATTTACATTATCACCTTTATCAATTGTTACTTTTCACATTCAATAATTACATTGAGTTGTTCATATTTGAAAATGCTTCAATTTTCAAATTTTTCATTCTATAATCCAAGATGATAAGTGAACATGGGTCTTCAAAAATTATCAATTGATAAAAAAGAGTTTCACAGCAGAAAGTAGTTAACTTATTGTCAGTTTTGAAGAGCTCATCCAATACAACTCTCATTTATACTGTTTAACACTTGTTTACCATTTGACTATTTTCAGAGTGATTGCAATTATGTTTTAAATTGATAACTTTTAAATTTATTGGTTAATTTACTGAGATTATATCAGTGTCTAAACACATGGTAAAAATGTGAAAATTTTAGGGCCACTTTAGTTATTGCTTTTTCTCACTTAAGGTGACACAAACACAAATGCAACCACATGCTATTATGAGTGGAGTTGTAGACAAAACATTCAGGATCAGGTTCCTTTTCATTACTCATGTGTAAGCATAAAGGTGTGAGTGGAAAGATCTCTCTAGTTAGAAGTACAGTTATATAAAATTCATACAATGAAAAATT
>JALLOT010000831.1:4970-17511 GCA_036939595.1 Thalassiosira livingstoniorum
TATCACATCGATTTTCAACACACAACAAATGCCACAACCAAACCCCTCATTCACTTATTCTTAATCATATACATGAAACTACTGGAAATGGTGACTTGATCATTGGCAATACTGGATTCCACACATCAGTCCTTCAGAAAGCTTAGCTTGCAACTTTCTGAGGAAAAACATACACCAAACATTCAACCATAATGTTCTTGTCTAGAAATCACAATGAACAACAATAATCTATGGGTTTATCCCAAATCAAAAACAAAAACAAAAACAAAAACAAAGAGCAAAGTAGTGACACTTTCATATATTTTTGGCATAAATCCTGATTATTTAAACATACCATATAAATGTTTTGAAAATAAATAAATAGATTTCATAGAAAGGCATTTGTATACTTTCCTTGCAGAGGTCACTTTAATGATTTGACTCAAATCAACTAATGTCAGTTATAAATTTTCTGTAAAATCAATAAAAAGACTGGTTTATTTTTTATTCAACTTGCAAATATATTCTTATACTGCATAATAGAATTTTAATTTTGTCTAATTGTACATAACATATCCCTAACAGAGACAACTAAAAGTATTAATCATATTGAGATGACATGTAAAAGTATTTTAAGTTATTATGTAATACATAATGATTTGCTCTTGAATATTTATCTTGAAATTTTATTTGGTTAATGTACAGAATATTCCTTGGAGTACATAGCAGTAGTGTTTTCAAAACATGAGAAAAATTCACCTGTAATTTTCTGTTTAAAGCTGGTTTTAGTTAAGTAAAGCTCATACAACATACTGATTCCAAGATTTTCTTGGGATAGAACAATAGTTTGTTTTAATCTAAGAGATGAGATAAATTAATATATTGATTACAATACATACAATGACAACAAGGAAAAGTTAACAAAAAACACCAAGTTGTTTAATTTTAATGAGAAGTAAAAGTAAAGTCAAATTAAAACAAAAATTAAATCATATAAAATAAAAGTGAAGTAAAATATCATGACATTATTTTTTCAAATAAATATAGAGTAAAAGTTCAATGATAAAAAATGAATGTTTTTCATCAAATCAATTGCAAAGTAATAACAAAATAATTTCTAATGCAAGCTTGAAGCATCACAAATAAAAGAGATTAATCTAATATATTAGCATTGTTAATATTTTATAAAATTTTTGTTTGTATGAAAACCGCAATACTTGTATTTCATGTCTATAATGAATGTCTCATATGATATTAATCAAAATATGAAGATGAAAGTAACTTGCGATACAAAAAATCTAGTGGTAAAATTGGAAATATCTAGTTAGTGTAAAGATCTTGTTTTGTTTGGTTCACTTCCACATATTATTTCTTTCATGAACACTATTTCAATATTTTTGTTCTCTTAATGAAGGCAAAATTTTATTGCTTCTTATTGAATAAAGTTTTTGAAGATTGTCACTCAATCTTACTGGTTATATTGAATGTTGGTATCTAAATATTTTTCTGTAAAGTAAATATGAGGCCAGATTAATGGAACAAAAATCCAGCAACTCAGGCCATAATTCAGTTTTTATAACAGATAAAATCTGAAAAAAATATTTTGAAAAGATTTAATGCTTCTCTGTTCATAAGATGATGATGTTACTCTGTCTTGACAGCTTTGTACTTGGGTCATGCTCCACATGCTTTGTTGTAGTCCACTTTGACTGAATCCATTGGCAAACTTGAGTTCCCCTGATGGTACACAAGCTATCCTTGAGTTTCTGGATCCACCAATGGTGTATTGGATATGATGATATACATTTGTGGTGTCAATGCTAAGGTACTAGTGTAGCCATGCTATCCCCAGCAAGTGGGATGTTGATATTTGCATAGTTTTGGGTTAGTTTAATGAATACCTGATTCAGCTGGGTATGTATCAGACAACCTGTGGCTTCAATGAGATCTTTGTAGGGCAATTTCCCTACGTGAGACTCAACAGTGGGTTCAGATGATACCATTGTGGTTACTAATATCCAATCTCTATTGAGCACAAGGAAAAGTCTAATATTTAGAAAGTCATGAAATTGGATATTTTACAAGGAGCTAGGTCTAAGCTACAAGACAAACTGCAGCATGGGTCTTTCCATTAGGCATGTAAAGGAATACTCGTGCTGCAGAAGATTCCTCATTTTTTGTCCTTTTTACACAAGGTAACATCAACTGATCCCTGTCATGTGGGGTAGCTTCTTGAGCTGGCTTGGACAGCTGGACTATTTCGCAAAATGTTGGTTATTTATTTATCTGTTTAAATTATTTGAAAGTTTTAGCTCTTTATTGATAAGCTGTAATCAAGATAACAATTCACTACCACTACTTTGTACTATTATTTTATAATATTCATGTTTATAATACCTGGTTGTAACACATTTTGTCTGTAAAAAATCACACTTTAAAACAAAGAGCACAGACTTAGAGTAAAAGTATAGTAAGAAGAAAATAAAAATACCATTAATTCAAACTAAATCAAAATCAAATTAGGATTATCCTAAACCAAAACCCAAAGTAATAGTAATAAAAAGGTTATTGTATGAATCAGACAAAAAGGTTAAGTAAAAGCATGGAAATTTTCACATGAACACAAAAGAAGTGTAAATCAAAATAATCCAGAAGCATCATTGACTAGAGAGATACAATTACCAATTTGACATTTATGCTCACTAGGCAGGAAAATTTGCATTTACTTTGAAATATTACATCTGGTATTTACCCCAAAAAATGACTCTACAGAAAGCCAATAAGAATATCCAAAAACTGTTAAGATTTGTATACTTAGTTGCTAACAGCCTACTGATCTATTCCCTACCAAAGTTTCTAGCACTGACTATGACCAAAGAAATGCTCTGGCAATGTAATTGGTTTTACACTTGTATAGAGTAAAAAGGTGATCTCTCCCCCTTCTGAAAACATGGACAAATGGTAATTAGAGTGAATGAGGGTAAATAATGGAAAATATATTATCTAAACACCAAGATTGAACACAAGATCTTTATGTCTCTAAGATAACTTGCTTATTATCAAAAACAATGTTTTTACACTTGTTTGTACTCAGAACATTAGCATATTCAACACATCAAGTTGGGGCTGAAGTACACCAATTGAACTGGACAATTTAATATGTTTGCATAATGTGAAAGATTGAAAAATAGTAAGTATCAATGTGTCGTTTGCCATGGTAAAAAGGTAGGGTAAGTTCTATGTTTACCATAGGAAAAAGAGGTAATTACCACATCCCATGCAAAACTAGATTTATTAGTTTAATCATCCTTTATGGGGTATATTTTCCAGTAAATACGACTCAATCTTGTTGATGAAAGTGATAGTAAGATAATTTTTCAAAAATGTAGAATTGATTTTTTTTTAAGAAATGTTGATTTTGACTACTTTCAACTTCACTTTACTTTCATTGGTAGTACTTTATTTGAGCTCTATAAACTAAATTACCTATTTGCCCTTTTCCCACATCAGGCCAATTTTTCTTTGCCGTGGTGAACTTCTTAGTTATTTCCATGTAAATCAAAATCTTACCAAGTGAAGAATTGTTTATCCTCCTTCTGATTTTTTGAGTAAATGATAGATAGGGTTAATAAAGATCAATAATTGAAAATGAACATAAAATCAAAACTAAAAAAAAATTATTCCGTCAAACAATGTTTATTTAGACTTGTTTGTGCACATCATAATACATTATATTTATTGCATTAATCAAGTTTGAATGGGAAAATGCCATTGGATTTGAATGCAGTGATGTAATTGTTGAATAATATTATAAATAGCAAATTGTGGAGGTAAATGTGCTGTTACCATCTGAATTGGTTGGGATAAATTTTGGATTTACCCAAGGTAAAGGGTAATTAACTTACCCCAGCCAATTTTTTATTTACATGGTAAATTACCCTTTACCCAGTATCTTACTGGGTAAAGACAACTCTGTTTTCAGCTCTCTTGTGCCCAGCTGTAAAATGACTTCATGAAGTACAAATCCTTCCAGAAAGATAAACTAGAAATCCCATGTTACACAAGACAAAATTGGTTTTGTAAATTATTTAAGTACAAATAATCATTGATCAAAAGGTACATTTGAGATAATTTTTCTAGGAGTTGGCTATGGAGCCAAAATTAAGAACACTCATTAAAAAACTGAGTCTTGATAAAATCTCTAAAAAGATAATTTCAGAAATATGATTTTGTTTTGAATTTTAGGAAAATGAAAAAGTGGTTGAAAAATGAAAAAAAACGATCCTGCCTTTGAACTTGAGATCACACTATATGAAGGCATCCGCCTAGCACAATTCTATTGGGGTTGTTTCTCTTACTCACTAGACATTGCCCAAAGTCAAGATTTCAAGATCTTGAACACCATTTTTTGGTGGGAATCACAATCACAATAGTGGAAACAACTCACCACTGCTTCCAAAATGGCACTTTGACATTTCTTCTAGTGAATTTCATCAAGATAAATGACATCCCTATTCAGCCAAATAAACTTATACAACAATCATATCCACAACAGACCGTAATGTTGTGCTATACATCAACATCACTACAACATAGTAGAATGGGGTGCACCTGAAAATATACAATTACAAAAAACTTCATCCATGCCTTTTATAAATCCACACACCACTTTCTATTCATGTTACGATAATTTCATTGGGTTTGATTGTGACATAACCATCATGATGCTGGTACAAGCAAGATAGCAGCATCAGCACATCGAACCAAATGGGTTGGCAGTTGCTTCAACATATCTGATAAATACACATCAACCAACAAAAATAAACAAGTGGGTGAATGGAGGAAAGTCTAAATAGAAATTGATATTATCAAAAACAAAATATTTGTATGGAAATGGAAAGTCAGAATTCATCAATTTCATCCTTGATATTGTACATAAATCATGTGAAGTATTTTCAAAAATTCAGACAGAACTTGCTCAATTCATGATACATTATTTATGCTTTGTGTAATCATAAATTTGTATTATTCACTAAAAAAGTACTAGTCTGAAAATTGTCAATTCTAATTTCACTTTCATGTAAACCTGCAACATCAATAAAATTAAGCAGTAATATCATTAATAGACAAATTTGGTATCAATTTGAATGATACAATGTATACATGCATTAGACCTTGTATCTTCAAAATAATGAACAGTGTTCCAATCTGGGAATAAGATTGAATTATGATTAATATTTTTTGATCAGAGATATAAGTCTAATTATTATTGGAAAAAACCTTGGATTAATAATCATAAGTCAATCAATCATTTTTTTAATTTTATTGTTGAAATTCCAATGTCTGCTGAGACTTAGAAACAATATTACATTGTGTTCTTGATTCAAATTAAGAAATGAAAATATAAGCTGTATGCTGTGCAATAAACTAACAAGTATGACATAGATCTCAGTCATGTCGTTTAAACAATATGTGGGGCATATATTTTAACTCACCAAATTTTTAATTATGTAAATTACTCATTATGATTGAAACTGAATGTCTTTTACTGTGCTTACAGCGGTGTTTTTGATTGTATAATATGACATTATAATTGACATCATTCATTTTTATTTTATCTTAATTGGCATCATTGACCGGAATTGATCTTACAAAATTTCCCTATGTATTGCTGAAATCATTTTAATCACTTAAAACTTAAAAAGAAGCATAGTAACCTTTGTATCTAAATTGATACTTCTCTGGTATGCTTATCAGTATTGTACTTTAACATCTGAATATGAAGCTGACAATGAAAAGGTCACCTGCAGACAAGTACAAAATGAATGGGAAACTACAGGGGCTGAATTTGGTTGGAGTGGATCAAGAGCAAGCAAAAAATATACTGCTGATTTTTCATGACTTCACTAAAACTGGGTATGAGTATCAAAGGAGGTGCTTCAAATGAAATAATTCATAATCCATGATTCAAGAATATGAATATGAATATCAATACGAATATGAAGATCAAGATAAAGACATGCTTTTAATACACAGAGAAGACAATGCCTAATTCTTTGGGATAAAGAAATCACCACTCAACACATCATATTCAGGTGTTGCAACATTTTTTCCTCATATGAAACAGATTTCAATAATAAGAACTACCCTTGATTCACAATAAATCACGTATTTTTATTTTAATACTAAAAAACCATCTTACAAGAAAGATATATGTATTCAATTACAGCTAGACATTTTTTGCAATCAATAAAATAATTCAAAAACTGGTCAAAAAAGACTCCTAATAATTTGCTGATATTTTTCAAAATATTACAAAATACCAATAATTACTATGTGCTTTTACTTTTTTTGAAATATCTTGGGAGCACATCAATGCTTGTATACGGCTTTTTGTAAATTATAAGAATGCAAAGTTTGAACAGGTATGTTTGGATTTGGCGAATACACATTTGGCGACACCCCCTCTAATAAATTTTCAAAAAGGTAATTCCTGTGGTCAATTTATGGGATTCTTCATGATCCTCCTAGAAGTATTGTGCTTGACAGCTGTGAGATGGATAAGATATTCACTAGCAATCTCTAATCTCTATATCTCAGTAGTTTTAAAATGAGGATTAATTTGTAGTAATAATACAGTTGCAAACCCAACACAATCTCATACATGTAGAAGAATAGACTATTGCCTAATACTGAATACATATCTTTCATCAAAATAATCAAATATAAAACACTAATAATAAGGTGAATGATAACAGGGTTCAGTCATGGAGATTCTTGTAAACTCTCTCAGACAGTTCCTGAAAAAATAAGAAAAAAAAACAAAATAAAATCAAAAGAGAAAGGGAAAGAGAAAGAGAAATCCAAAAAGATCTGAAAAATTTAACCCTTTTCTTCACTTATAGAGACAAGGAAATTATTGTTAAAGTCAGAACAGAGATGACAACAGCAAAATAGAGACCACAAGCCATAAGCATAAGCTTATACTTCATTGAAAAAAAATTGTGGCAATCATGATATTTGGTGTAGTACAATATGAACAAGCACAATATCATTACAAAAGGGAGCCACAATTTTCAGAATTGAAAAGAGACTTCAAATAATCTCTATGAGGTAAATGCTTCAGTAAAAAATCAATTTTCTATTAATTAGTGCCTACAATTCTTATGAATTGCATTAAACAAAAATGGATGGTGTTTTTTCTATCAAGCATCAAAACCATGAATTGATGAGAACTGAGAAGCTCTAGAGAGGACTTAGATATAAAAAAATAATGCACATGGCACTCAATCAGAAGTTGATGTGAAAGATAATTCTTTTCCTCAGAATAGATAACTAGAGCAATAGTGATAGAATAAGGTCAATAATCTGGTTTGAATTTCTTTTTTTAGTCTGTTGGATCAGACATTTTGTCTTGTACTGAATGTTTTGAAATCCATCTATTTATATTTTAAATGTATATTGAAAGGTTGAATTATCAATGAAATGAAAATAGTGGTTCCCAATTATTCATTTGCACAGTAAAGTTGCATACAAATTTATAACAACCAAGCAATTTATCTTAACAAACAACTTCTTCACTTATTATTACAAAGTATGAAACGTACCATAATGTTGCATATGTTAGCAAAACCATAGTAAGAAGTTTATAGTTTTGCCAAGGTTTTGGGCACACTATTTTCAACTCTAAAGTATCTGAACACTGCATTCGAGTAGCCAAAATATTAAAAACATGCAACAACTTAAAAAAGTCACGCAGATTCCTATGCATAATCCAGTTAAAAACTATGAAATCAGAATGGTATAGATTTTTGGATTGTTTGATTTTTAAACATTATCTCAAAAAAAGGTGAATGGATAATACACAGTGCTGTCTACCTGATACACAGGTGAGTTCTAGTTAGAAACTAATGTATCTCTGCTCTCTTTCAAGTCTGTTACATTATTTATTGTTGCTTTCAAATCATATCAAAACCATAAGTGGAACTGGATATCCAAGATTCTGTCAAAAAGCAATGGTCTGGTCTCTAATGAAAACACTGAATCAGATTGAACACAGATTTTAAAAATAGAAAAGAGGAAAACGAATTCAAAAACTGAACTTAATGCTCTCCTTAAGCATCTTTTGTAATTGCTTTGATTTTTGAGCTCACAACAAGTTCTATGAGTTTTATTGTTGTTCAAATGATAACTTTATATTTAATTCCAATAAACAGTAGTAAAAACTATTCAATTGAAAACAGAAAATTTGTCTAAGTTTGTGCGTCAAAGTAGGTTGCGAAATCTTCACCAAATGAAAAGTTACTCTTCAAAATTAGTGTCAGGCTTGTATAAAACTAAGTATGTGAGTTATGCATCGTCGAAATATGCTGGTCTCCAGTATCAAAGCAAGCAAATAAAAAATGACTCTTTCGTTCGACACCGAGCACTTCTACTTTCATGTTTCAAAGTCATTCAGATAATACATCATTCAACGAATGACGAAGTAAAAATAATTTATGCCAATCTGACGGAGGATCTCCCATTTCCATAGGGCTGGAACTCGACCAAAAGTCGATTAATCGAGAAAGGCAAATGTCAAACTGTTTCATACATTCTACACTTTTGTCAAACCACTGTTCCATCCATCTCAGAACACTCAGAACACTGGTATCAACACTCCTTTTCTTCCCCAACATTTGGCAGCGAACAATAAATAACTTTTGCAGGCGCATGAGGGAAAATATGGATGTGTATGTCTCGATCGAGCTGTGTTGTGATTTCAAAGGCATTTGTCAGAAATGAATGAAACGATATGAACAATTCAAGGCAAAATTTCATAAGGAGCGATGGAAAATTTACTCACCCCATAAACTCTGATACATTTTTCGGTAAAGGAGAAGTAGCTCCTTCGAATGTACAATTCAAGTCTTCAATAAAGGGAGAAAGAACATCCACTATCTCACGATTGGCAGATAAAATAGCAGCCACAACCGCTGAATCAACAGTTTCACTTCCATCCATCTCGTCAATCACCGCACAGCGCTGCATCTCCCGACACATATCACTCACCAAAGATCGCAACCAGTCCAACACGCAAGGGAGCAGCATAATTTTCGGATGGCATTTCATTTGTGGACAAAGTAAAGAGACTGCCTGAATTTGAATTCTTGGAGGAGAAAGATGTATCAAATCTTTCATCATTGTTAGTAGCTGCGATGAGGAATATTGGAAAGGACTGCGAATGTTGGAGCCACTGTCATTCATTCCCTCGGACGCGAATGTTTGTAGGGTGAGATCAATCAGACACTTGAATGTGAGTTCCAGTCGGCTAATATTTGGGTTGTTTTTAGCTACGCGGCGATCATATTTCCATTTTCTCGGCAGTGAATGATTGTTCTTTCTTTTGGAAATGAGAGTCTGCAGCATGTCAAGGCCAGATAATACAATGGTACGATTGCCTGACTGGACGATGTCGCCACCATCGTTATCATCATTGATATCATCAATATCATCCTCCGATGTTTGCAACGAAGAAATGGTGGCAGACGATTCCGACCCTTGGAACAAAGTAGCTACGTGGGGAAAGAGCATATCCCATCGTCGTTCATTGGTGTAAGGATAAGGAAGCGGCAAAACTGGCAAAACTGGCAAAATTGGAAAAAATGCCTGCGATGGACCTTCGGCTCGCAGCCTGCAATAGGCAATCACCGCAATTCCTAGCGGATCGTACCAGTGCGTCCAGTGCGTCCAGTGCGTTGCCGATGTTGATAATTCTCTGCTAGTATCATCCTCAGTATCATCCTCAGTATCCTCCTCATTGGAAAGGGAAGATTTGGAACGTTTGAAACGTGTTTGAACAGCCTCGCCAATCCATGGATAACACAGCATATCCTCTTCCAAAGTCAATCCCCGAGGGATATGAGGGATATAACTCCTATAACCACCACCATTGTCCCGAAGCAGCATCCTCCGTTCAAAGAGATCGTTGGTGAAGGAATCGTTGATGCAATGCAACAACATGGGAATATATTGGGAAGAACACCATTGGGGCCCTCCAAACATGGCAAGGAGTGCCAAAAGAGAGGAACAGACGTGGAATGATTCCTGACAAGTTTCCAGAACGTTGGTCAGGAATGCTCCTCCTATTTCGGATGTAGTGGGAGTGTTTTGCGGTTTGGTTCCATTTGATGCATCTGATGCATCCGATGCTCGAGATGCGCAAGATGCACGAGATAAAATCAGAGACAATAGTTTCCCACACGCCGGAAACACATGCTGTGTGTATATCCAAGTCGATATGGATACCACATGCATAGGAAAGATTGGAAGGGAGATGGAAAGCGAACCAGATCCACCAGATCCCACTTCCAAATCTTCCAAATCCTCGTTGCTCGAATCTACATTCGCTGCATCCGCTACATTCGCTGGAATCGATGCAAGACTTGATCTGAGGAAATCCAAAAGCACCCGTCGAAAAAAGGCAAGTGCATCGTCCACCATACTTTTCAGCCTTCTCCATCGGATTGTCTTCCCCGTCTTCCCCGTCTCACTCGTTTTAACTGTCTTCCCCGTCTCACCCGTCTCACTTGACTCGTTGGCAACATTAGCAACATTATTATTATTATTATTTGTAGAACTGGTAGAACTCATCCCGTCAAATGCGTCTAATACATTCAATAGTTGCTGCGTCCGCGCTACTTCGCAGTGGAGGGCATGACTCAAAAGTAGGGATCGGAGATGAAACAGTGCCAATGGCGTTGGGAGTTTGTAGTGTCTGTAGTGTTTGTAGTGTCTCAATGGTCTCAAATGTGGTTGTTGTTGTTGTTGTTGTTGTTGGGAATTAGCATCTTGAGCTGCAGCGGCAGTGGGAGCAGTGGGAGCTGTGAGTGGTGTGGGAGCCGTGGGAGCCGTGGGAGCTGTGGGCGCGCTGACACCCACANGTGGGAGCTGTGGGAGCAGTGAGCGCCGTTGGAGCTGTGGGTGTCAGCGAGCCCAATCCTCCGTCATTACCATTGCCATCACAATCATCATAGAAATAGTACGAATCCTTGACCGTTCGGAGTAGCACATGGGGAGAAATTGGTTCGTTGCTCACGGACTCCATTGATTTTTGGACGGTGTCGAAAATAATGTCGCACTGGTGGCACAGGCCGTCATCCTCGTTATTATCGTCATTGTCGTCATTGTCGTTATCCTCGTCATCCTGTACATTGCGTACATTGCGTACATTGCGTGCATTGCGGAGTGATGCATCGATGATTCGTCGAATCTCTTTCTCGCTGGCTCCGTTGGCTCCAGTCGATTCGGTTGATTTGCTTGATTCGTCCGTGTCGGGATTGGGATTGGAAAGAAGAATCTCTATCAGAATGATCCCCAATCTCCACAGAGATTCATCTCCTACATCGCCTACTATTTTGCCTTCTTTGCACGTTTTGCACGTCCTTTCGTTGGTTTCGTTGCTGGAACATACCGAACATCCCGTCAACAGCGATACTGCTTTTGTTATCGATTCTTTGCAGCCGTGTATGCCCTCGTTCGCTCCTTTGGAAAAATAAAGTTGCTGCAATCCTAGATCCAACGGGCCATCTCGACAGAAAGATGGATATGGAGGAGGCGATGGGTTTGAAGGCGATGGAGACGTTGATGTCGGTGACGATGGCAATGATGACAATGATGACAATGATGGCGGCGGGGGCGGGAACAAACACAACTCGCCAGTTTCGTCATTCGTTCCATCCTTGGGACCATCCCGCTTGGAATGCTTTGTATAGCAGCACAATGGACTCGTTCGTGACAGAGTGGCCAGGGTGTGGAGGATGTTGGCGAGGATTTCCTCTCGGGGAGTTGTCATTGCACATTGCGATTGCACGTTGCGTTTGCAGATTGCAGATCATTTTGGTTGGTGCTTCGCGCGTTTACAGAAAAAGACAAAACGAATTTCGGGATTCGGGATTGAGGATGAAGCGGTTGGACGGACAATTATTGAATCTGATCAGATCTGTGATCGAATTTATTTGTATTGCTCAAGAGTCATCAAGAGTTAGTAGTTTTAGTGCGTTAGTGAGAGGTATTCTATTATTTACTTATGACCCCAACAAGAAGTTACAAATCTTTTGGCGACTTCATCTGACGAAAAAATGTTTTATTCGCAACATAATGCTTGCTTATTTCAAAGGAGTAAAATTATATCCATGATGAGATCAAAAGGACTCAAAACAGCAAAAAGTCCGATTTATGATTGGTTTCAATTCCGCGTAGAATATATGTCGGACTTGGTATTACAGTTAAAATCGAACCGGCTGTGAATCAATTTGAATTTGAAAATTCGATTTTCAATTGCAATTATTTGTTGAATGACAATCCTCGAGAAGCATGAATTTGAAATCGTACTAAGTCCCGCGTATTTTCTACTGGGGATCAGAAAGCTGATAAAGGACACTGAGTGTCCTTTGATCGAGTTTTGTGCTAAAAAATCTCATCATGGATATAGTCTATCATCTTGCACACACAAAATTAACAAGTCCAGCTCATAAGCAAGGTTCATGTTGATGTGAATGAACTGCATTATCCTCCAGGTCCA
>JALLOT010000832.1:0-17504 GCA_036939595.1 Thalassiosira livingstoniorum
CACCAACCAAAAGTCCCACCGCACCGCCTACGAAGGATCCCACAGCGAGCCCCGTTGCATCACCAACACAGAGTCCCACAACATCACCTACGAAGAACCCTTCTGGCTCTCCTACAGCTTCGCCTTCGAAAAATCCCACAACATCACCCACAAAAAATCCAACCGGCACCCCTACGAAAGCACCCACTAAGAATCCCACTGTATCGCCTACAATATCACCTACGAAGAATCCCACCACATCGCCCACATCATCGCCAACAAAAAATCCCACTACATCACCTACAAAGAACCCTTCTGGTTCTCCCACGGCTTCGCCTTCGAAAAATCCCACCACATCGCCAACAAAGAATCCAACAGCCAGCCCAGTTACACCAACACAAAATCCAACGAAAAATCCCACAAGAACTCCGACTACAGCACCCACACAATTGGTAATTTTTTTCGTGCAAAAGTAATGCTTCCCTCAAATTATTCAATCTAAATATCGTACGCATTCTTCGCTTTGTATTTCTTTTTGCCAGCCAACTTCTAGTCCAACGCAATCACCGGTTGTAGATCCATTCTCTTCTTCTGTTATTGAAATCACCGCGCCAGGCTCGCTGAGTCTTGATTTTCCAGAAGCTTTATCAATGCCTGATATCGAAGAAGGATTCATTGATGTTTTAGAATCAACAATTGGAGATGCTGTTTCTCTCGAAATGGGCGAAACTGAGATAGTAGACAATGTTATAGTTACGACTATCAACGGCACTGCTCTTGGTGATGTGCGTCAACGTCACTTGCAACAACTCTCATTTGACTATGTAATAATTATTAAGCAGATCTGCCAAACGCTCTCCTGCGATGGCGGCGAAGAAGCTGCGATGGCCCTTTTCAATGGCGTGAGTTCCTCATTGTCAAATCAAGTAAGCGATGGTTCGTTTGGCGAGCTTCTTGTGTCAAATGCAGTTGAACAAGGTGTCCCTTCCTTACAATCTGTGACAGTCGAATCCACTGTACTTGGTGATCCAGTAATCGACACGGTTATTGACACGTCGCAAATTATGATGTATTCATGCAGTGTGTTTGAACTTTCTGAGGAGACAATTTGTTCTAACGGACGCCCTGTCGTAAGTGGTGGCCCATGCAAGACTGATGGTGAATCGTGCAACGGAAACGGGATCGGAGATGGAAATAGGAAATGTCATGTTGCGACTTGTGCTGTGGCTCCACCTCCTCCCGGAATTTCGAGGTATTTGTGTAGCGAGCAGAAACCTTCTCAAGATGAAATATGTGGATTGGGCAGCTTTGGCGAATGTGAAAATAAAGGAGAAATTTGTGGTCTAGGTCAACGCTGCTGGCTCGCTGAAGGATGTATAGAATGACTTAGTCATCTTCCAGCTCTCATTTTCTAAATGTCTCCCAAGAGTCCCTTTTGTAGACAAGGACTGAATGCCAATCTCCTACTTGTTTAGTTGTTGTTTAGATTGTAATAATCAGCCTCCAGTTCAATAAATAGTGTTTAGATAAGAATAAAATGATCTTTGATGAAAAGAAGTACTTATGGTTGATGTTCTGAGGTGAAGAATCTGGATTTTATGGTTTTACCTGTCTTCCAAAAATTAAACTCAACAGTTTAGCTCGCGATTCTACTACTTATGAACAAAATATGAACGGAGGCAGAAATATTTAAATACCCCGAGAGCAACGAAATGGTAATACCTGTGGCTAGATGCTGATGATAATGGTTTGGGTACCATAAACAATATGATACAATATGTCTGCTGTATTTCTCAGCTGCTGTTTCTTTCTGTAACTAAAATCATTTTATTCCAAATGAGACGAACTGATTTTAGATATTCATAGGATGAATGCTCAATTTTTTGTGACTTTTAGGTTTATTTTAGATTTCATCAGAAAAATCATTCATAAAAGATGAATAAAAAAACATATTTATCATTTTTTATTTCATTTGAATTTTAATTTAAAGTATTGTTCTGTACAGGAGCAAAGATTCCTAAAATGAAAGAGATTGCCCCTCATAGCAAAATATTGTGAGTGTCTATCAATAGCATCCACAACTAATCCTGTTCTAAAATCAGCAACATCAAGGAAACTCATAGTTACTTGACAAGCTGTGATATGGTAATAGATAATGTTTTTGAATAGGGAACAATGGAGATGAAATTGAAACAAGACCATGCATTATTGTGGCCTGTCTCACCATCCTTACACTTAACCCATGTGTTTTGGATTATATTTTCAAGTATGCAACAAAAAAATTGAAAGTTATCTTCTTCTTTTTGCTCCTCGTTTGCTGTGACATAATTCACCTCTTAAAATCATTTTTCAACTGAAGTATGTTCTTAAAACTTATGACTTTCATGTGCAAGTTGCAAATAAACTCACAAAACAATCATACCTTTTTTCAAGGAAAAAGCAAATATTGGACCCAGCAACAAGTGTAATTGTAGGAATCATGAGATTTATTAATTTATGAGTCTTTTGGTTCTGGAGGAGCCTATTGGTCAGGTATTCTTATCTTAACTAACATGCAAGTTAAGCTGCTGTAGCTCCTTGTGGTATATAGTTAGGTAGAGAAGAGCTGCCTAGCAATATGGGTTTGTAGCTGCTGTTGTTGTACTTGTCACACCCTCAAGGGAACAAGGTTTAGGTGCCTTTGACATGTGCCTGGGAGAGTTAGGCATAGGGATTTAAAAAGCCTTACTTTTCAATGGTGTGATGCAGAGTGGTGGTTTTTAAGATGATAAGTCAGCTTTTCCATTCATGAAGCCCCCAACCTTGAAGTTCCCAAAGTCAACTTGGTCCTCTATCCATAAATACCATACATTCATGAAACCACTACATTGTTGCTTGATTTTCTTTCTGGTTTTTCCATCAGCAGTAGTATTATCTAAATAAATCTCCATATTAGCTTGTTGCCACCCTATATTACACAATGCTAATTAGTAGATGACAGATTTTATCCATTGTAGAACACTCATCAAGTTTAATCATCTGCTGCTGATGCTGCCACAAATTTTGGTAAGATATGCAACATCAAATTCACCATTCAACCACTGAAAGTCTCAGCCTTTTGATGATGCACAAGAAAAAAGCTGAATACTTTTATGGTTGGCATCCATGATAAGGCTAGTTTCGCCACTGTGAATTGCATTCTTCATATTTCTGGTATTGAAGTTGGCATTGGCATCCATGTGTCTTGCATAGTAATTGAGGACATGTCCTGTTTACTCATAAGTGGATACAGTGGGGAAACTTTGGTGACAGGCATGCACTTTAAACCAAAATCTACAAAAGAATTTTTTGTTGGAAACCATTTCTTGAGGAGCATGTTGTTCACTGCTCAGGTATAGAATATTAGGGAGCCACACTCTTGTTGGATGCATGTTTTACCCTTTTTATTCAATGATGAAACATTTTCTTGTGGTGGCAGGACCATGAGGAAAGGTTAGTCTTGGGGCTTTGATGGTGTCAGGTGATTGAACATGAGAAGGATTTTGTTGATGTAACCTGGGAGTGAAATTTATTCTCATATTTGTTTATAGTTCTATTCTAAAGTCAGTTCATATCACATTTTCCCCTCTGAATCTTCATAACTTCATACCATTTTTCAATATTATTATTGAGCAATTCACATAAAATACCAAAATCATCAACCACCAATGTAAACACCATGGGTCTCAAAATATGACACAATAGTCCTGGAATGCATTCTCACTTGTAGTATCCACTGGGGTTCTATAATTCAGTAAGTAGATTCATGACTAGCTCACCAGAGTCTGATGGTTGTGCATCCATTTTCTGATTTTTATGTATACATATCCCTTCAGATACTGTTTCATCCACCCTAATATACTGGGCAATCTAAGTCTGTTTCACCCCCCAATTGCATAGCAGCATTACAACATACCTACTCTATCTTAAGATAATAGGATAATAGTTCGATTTATTTTTTATCATCATACTGTTTGCACATCTACACCGTGTGTAGTTTTACGCACAATTTTGAAATTAATAAAAATATTTTTGAAACTTTTTGAAGAGGGTAAAAATAGGGTTACAATATTCACAAATAGGGAATCATATGCCCAAAATACATATTTGGAAGGTTTAAAGTATCAAATAGTAATCTGATGTTTTGGTTTAAAGAGCCATACCAAGTAAGTATTTTTATTTCATTCAATTGAATAGAAAGGGAGTACTTTCAAAATTGGCATATCAACAAATATTTGTAATTTTCAAGCCACACAGACTGTTTTAGTGCATTAAAATCTGCAAACACATTACAAAATATACAAGACCAGCCTTTTTGCAGAATTCATGTCACAATATTTTAAATGTTGGTGCAATACCAAATTACCAAAATTAATTTGACCTTTGTCAGCTATCAATATATTACTCTAGTAAATAAAAACACAATATTTAGTCCGCACTCTACCTTATTAGATTAGTACTAGTATCCTAATAGTACTTTCTACCATATGCACTCTAACTTGTAAGTAGTTGTATGTGAGAAAATACCTGTATATGATAATTGTACTTTCTATTGTGTGCTATTCATAATTATATGTGTCCACTGCAATAACAAAACCCACAACAGACAATTTTAGGTTTCATACGGCTCTGTCACAGAAAATGACCAATCAACCACAGCATCCATTGCTTTGTAATTGCTGCATCTGATAATAACTAATCTGTCAAAGTGCTTTGAGGACAGACTTTAACAGAATCTATTTAAAATGTTCATCTATGATGGTGGTACCCTAGGTATCTACCCTAAAAATAAATACCACATGTTTTTGTTCTTTTGAGGAGCAAATTTGGAGGGCAAAATACAACATCTAGAAGATTACAGAAGGCAAAATAAAAATTAGCCTTCTTAATTTCTTCTCAGAAAAAAGTCTGAACAATCTCTTTCTGGAATCTTCATTCTTGCCTTGAAAAATTAACCAGTCTGTCCTAATTGTTTACAATTCTAACCTTGCAATGGTAACAAACTCAACAACCCAACAAAATAACAACACAATAATCAACCAATACTCATGGCAATTCCACAACAACATTTGAGCCACAGAATCTTTCATCAAAAAGCTTGGTTATTCTGCAAGAAAATTGGACAAGAACCCTTTAAATAGCACAGACTTGGCATTCAACATTGGTGCTGCCATTTCTGCTGCTACAAAAATGAAAAAAAAACTAAACAAAATATCTAAACTATGCAGTACCCTCAGATAATTAATGTTATTTATTATTTCTATTGAACTCTGATTCTATTATAAAAATGAAATCTGAATGGCTTTGAAGTGTACAAATGTTCCCCATGCATCTTGATGTGATCAAAAACATAACAATGACCACAACATGGAATAACATGACAACAAACCATTGTATGATGAAGGATGTAGGTGTGATGCCAAAAAAACATAAGTACACTGGTTACAAGCAGAAGCAGATAAATGTCAATTACTAAAATTGAATGATAACAATTATTTCATGCAATCATTGTAAAAAGATGAAAACTAAGCATACCATGATAACATTCCAATGGGATCAAAACACACAACAATCAGCAAACCAAATGTGGAATCTGTATGCTCAGTAAAATTACTTATTTAAGAAATACATCAAATGAGTTTGAAATTACCTTGATTAAACTAAGCTATTACTGCATTCTACTCTTCAACCCACATGTTTTCAAGTCATTTCAAACTTTGGTGGTCTTGTGATCAATGGCACAGTATTGTTTGCATTATTATTAACAAACACTATCTAGGCTAGGTAGGAAATTGTATGTTGTACAGTACCAGTAGATAGCCAATATATTAGATACTGATTCCTAGGTACAAAATCTTGTGGAGAGAGAAGACCAATTTTTCTCATCCTCAAATCAGAACTGCAGCTGTGAGCTCATAGCATACAAAAACATGTGTTCAAAAGTTGTGTAGCTCAAATATCAGATGTCTTCATCTATTCTGGATAGGGCAATCTTGCAGGTAACTGTATGTGTGTATGTAAACTTATCATTTTGCCAAATATATGTCAAAGTTGATTAAAACCAAGAAGAAAGAAGAGTGATACAAAAATTTAGAGCAATCAGAATCAATAAAGAAGATAGAAAAGCATTCAAGTATTTCAAATCATATTTGTCACAGATGGCAAATATGTGTATGAGCAACTCATAGAAGCTGACCAGGAGTACTACTGTGACAGCATCACAAAACAAACAATTACCAAAAGTGTATGTACTGGATATTACAAGAGTACAAATGTCTTATTATTAATAAACTATCTATAGCACAAGTTCTTCAACATTCAATGTGTTTTATTATTGACAAATTGGTTTGTTCAATGACTCTTGTTTCGTAAGTTGTGATATTGAAGAGACGCTTAACAAGATTGATCTAATGAAAAGGCACAAATAATACAAGGACAGAACATAAAAAACACCGGTTTCAGAGCTATTATTTTGGAAATCATACAAGGCACTTTGCAAAACCAAAGCCTGCCAAAACTGTACGTATCTGGATATTAAACGTTTAATTGTTTTTCATTAGTAAATAAAATATTTACTGTACAAGCTCTTCAACATGTTTTTGCCATTCAAAAGATGGTTTTGGTCAAAGATTCCTATTTCCCAGAAACCAATATCCTAGAGCATCTTTAAAAAATTGATTGAAAGAGAGTTTTTTATCATTTAACAGTGGGATAGAACATGAAACATACTGATATTGAAGCTATTTTTCTGAAAATGAAATAATTATTTTAAGAGACTTTCTCAATATTGAGCATTAACACAAAAAAGCACAAGAGGGATACAAAAAGCATACAAAAAACTTTCCCAAATAAGAGCCTCATATATTTGAAAAAAGGTTACTAGATTAAATGAAATGAGGTCAATACCATTCAATAAACCAATTATGGGGATGCACTCTGAAAGGTATTCCATTAGCTGCTCTGGGAGGGACATTGATGAAGGTTCTAAGTTCAATGCCACCATTTTGGGTGTAATAAAGGAGCTTCTGAAAAAACAGTGACAGGAGTAGCTTTGAAGAGCAAGTTTCAGGATTTTTCAAAGTAGGCTAGATGTTTTTTCACCAAATAAAAGATACTTTCTTGAATCCCAGTGCTAAGAAGATGATTCATAACAGTGGAAGTGTATCCAATTTCCATCCTGGAATGTATGAAGGGTTGAGTTTCTTGAATTGCATGTGTTTGGCAACATCCCAATTTGAAGATTTAGGTGAACCTAATGATGCTCAAGATCAAGAAAATATATAACATATTTATAACTAACACTTCATTGCTAAGACTATGATTTTTTGGTTAGATAAAGTGAAAAAATATTAATGCTGCAATATTGTGAATGATGAAAATATTAGGTGATTTATTACAACTACAACATATTATTTGCCTTTATCTACTTAACAAATAACCCACAACAAATTTTGCAAAGAGGTAATATGATACTTCACTACTTCTTCTCAAAATAAGTTGTAAAGTTTCTTCCCCATCTTTCTCTTGGAAAGACCAGGAAATGTTTTCTGATGTTGTTTCCACCAATATCCAGAAAAAACATATGCAGTTTAATGTATTGTTGTTGCAACATCAACATTTCACAGTAGTTTCCAATATCAGATCCTAAATTAACCTCCATAACAAAATTATTAACTAACTATTCATAGACAAACTCTTCTTAACAACAATGTACCACTTCATATATCTGGTCATCTTTTTACCATTTTTCCTTTATTTCCAAAATTCTAGCATTTTGTCAATCCACACTTGTGTTTTCTAAAAGTCCCCAAGTTGGAAATCCCCCTTCAATCAGACTTTTAAAAATTCCTAGATTTTTGCTGAACAAAACCTTACAGAGTTTTATATTGATGTTATTGCATAAAACTGTACCATGCACTAGTCATGCCAAGGGCTTTTTCTGTATAATGATGTTGCCCAGAAAAGTTCTCCATTCAATTTGTTTGTTGTGTCACCTTGCAACAAAAATTCACCCTCTACTCCAACAGATTTGGCACAGTTGGATAATTCAGCAAGAAATTTTTGTCAACTTCAAGATGTATCTCATTTTCCCCCTCTTTTTCCATTTTACAGAATAATTTCTTCTGGAAACCAGTGTTGATTCCCCCATTTTAGGATGGAATTTACTTGAAAATCAAAAAGTTTCCTCATTGTCCACATTGTCTTCTGAAAATAAATATTTGATGTTTGGAGCTGCCCAACAACAATTTTTTTCCTTTTCAGAAACTTCTTTGCTTTGTGTTGCAACTCGGAGTGCAAAAGAATACATTATTTTTTGTGTGTTATCTCTGTTTTTTTATTGTCCTACCCATCTTCATCTTTTCTAGAAAAATAAATAAATTTAGCAAAAACTCTCTTCAGCTTATTCATTTCATTTCTCTTCATTGGATTGAAAGTAAAGTATTCATAGGCAACAAATAACTTTCTGGTTTGTTTCATGCCATCAAGGGTTGTTTCCAACAATTCTGGCCTGCTCTGAGGAATTCTTCTCCCCTATGCAATATAGTAAGAGAACAATACTAACAACAGATTTTTCCTTCTATCAGTTCTGGTCATTTTTGTGTGATCTGTTATTCCATTTCTGCAAGAATTTCTTGAAATTCTTCTGTAGCTTTGATTCTTGAAAACTGCAGCAAGCTCTTGATGGAGTATATCAGTGCATGATGAAAAAATTCTGATCCTTCTCACTTGGTCTAAACTTTGCTTATAATACTAGTAATCACATAAATCAAATACTGGATAATTCTATTCCCAAAAGTTTGCAGTACATCTGCTGACACCATGTAATCTACAATATCTGCATTGATTGGGACCTCTTTCAAATCCACTCTTGAGTCCAGAATACCTAGAATATTCTTTGCTTAATCTTGAATTTGTCTCTTTCAGTGTATACCATCAATATCTTGTGACAGGCCTACACATAATTCTAGTACTAGTACTTGACATTGCAGATTTCTCACACAGTCATTCCCTGTAGTTTTGCCTTTTGTTAGCACTATTGTAGGTCATGCAGAGTTCATTTTGACTCACAATGTCTCCAGAAACCACATGGATTCACAGTTTGACATTCACAGCATCCTTGGTGACTTTTCTTCCATCCCTCATGGTGATTGCTATCCTTTCTCTCATACCTCCTCTTTTGCAATTTCCCCAAGAGCTTTAAGCCCCTCTGCTATGCAAAGATGCTCATCTTGACACTTTAATTTGTCTCATCACTTTTCCTGTGCCATATTTTAAATTAGTCACATAGGCCAGGTTACCCCAGAACTTAGGCTTTGCACAGCATCTCTTGTTAAATATTGAAGCTACAAAAATAAGGAGTAATGCAGCAAGTGTTCCATGCACATCAATTTGAGATTTATCATAAAAGATGCAAACTGGGAAAGGGGAACAATTAGAGCTCTGTTCACAAATTTTCCAGATTGCTCTTGCCCATGCATTTCTGGTATGAATGTCATCCAAATCATTTTTGTCACCTGTGCATTCCCCAGTAAAGTTGTTGTAGAACTTCAATAGATTGTCCTCATGCATCAAAACTTCACCATGCAGTATGTTTTGTATAATGGTCTTCAAGAAAGTTACTGGAACAGTATCTGAACCTTTCCTGCTTACCATTTTAATATCTATGGAATGAGGAAGGTGCTTTTGTAGTTGAAGTTTTCTTCTCTATTGTCCTTATTAAGGATACTTTGTTTTGAAGATCTTAATTCAACATACTCAAGCCCTCTTTTGAAAGGTTTTTTGGAGCCGTAGCAAAATGTCATTGTATAGTCCAAGTTTATGGCTGTCCAAAATTTTAAAGAGATATTCAAGTGCTATTTTTATTCACTAGGTAGTGAATAATCTTGATGCCTCTTCATCAGCTGAGATTTTTGATCTGTAATATGACTCTGAAAATTTGCAGTAAGTTTCCCCAAGTTGAGAAAGGATATCCTCTTAAACATATTCATTTTCATGTGTTGTTAAAGTTCTTTCATTGTTTCCAAGTACTTTTGATTGTTCTAATTCTGGAAGATGGTTTTCCATGTTTTTGTGAAAGAGATCTTGCAAGTTTCTTTTTCTAGGAATTCCAGAAAATTGTTAAGAATTGGAATTGGTATTTCATTTTTCCAGTTAAGTGGTGAAAAACCTGGTTTCTGTGTTGGTTGAAATGAACAGATCTTGAAATAGAAGTAGTATTAGCTACTGGGTGATGACAATGGTAGGTAATTAGCCAAGTTGGCTGACTTGCAATCAGTACTCCTGGAGGATCTCAGCTACAAGGTGGAGCCAACAGGGGCTGACTCACCATCACAAAATGGAGGTGTTAAAACATGGAATTATTCAATATCAGTCACTGTCCAGGCAATACTGTATGGCACAAGATTGGTTGCAATGTAATGGTCTTTGGCCTTGTTCCATGCAGCTTTTGTCCACAACAGAAGGATTCATGCATTCACCCAAAGCATGGAGGATGGTTTGAGAAGCAACCCAATTTACAGTATCTTGGACTCTTTGGTTCTGGGGTTTGTGTGAAACATATTTGCCATTGGAGAGCAAAACTTGATACACATGACTTTTGAGCAATTTTTATCAGGTTCACAGATATAGATCAAAACATAATACATTGATCTATACTCTGAAATCAAAAACACAGTCACCATGTGGTGTTCAATGAGGCATGGTACCTTCAACCACACCGTCCACCAACACCCCAGCTATTATAAGATCTGGGCCTTTAAGCACATCAGGAGTTTGTCTTGGTACCACTCCCATCCCCGGTCCCCTTTGCACCTCCTCCTCCTCCAATTTTATCAAAGCCACTCAATCCTACAACTCCAATGTGTAAACATATTCCTCTACCATTACATTTGACACCAGTAGCAATTGAACATGTTCCAGTGGCAGCAGCTGCAGCCTTGGCTAAAGCACTACTCCTAAAATTCCACCTTCTGATAATCAAAAATGCATGGTCAAATTTATCATTAGATATTGGATGAAGAGATCTCCAACAAATCTACATGCCACCTTCTTCATACAGTAATGTGTTTGAGGAGGTGTTGACTCTTTGCATGTTTAAAATTGTAGATCATCCTATGGCTGGTCTGGAGTGTGATTTGGTTAATGGACAAATTGTACTGAGAACTGAGAGCAATGACACTGGCAACACTGGTGGAACTCATTCCTAGATGGTGGTCCGTCTCCGTGGAGATTGGTTAATCAAGGTGGCTGACAGAGGGTTTAACTCAATGGATGAATTGGTGCAAGTTATTGCAGATGTGGTGGTCAATGGCATACATGAATGTGAGCTACTCTTGGCATACCCATAAATTAAACATGGGATGACTAATTATGGAGTTCCCCAGGTGACACTGGATCAACTCAATTTTAGGTGGATGAATGATAACCACACTTGCCTGCCCTATCGCCTACAATCATATATGGTGAAGGCATCTGCATCTGGTAAGGTTCTGTACTACCAAACAAAAGAAGCAAAGTTAATTTGTGGCAAACTTTTGAAACAGGAGGATTGGCCAGAGTGGGAGAAAGCTGAGTGGGTCTAGCTCAACCAATATGAAACTCAATATATGTTTGGTGAGATAGAGTTTGTTGATGATGAGATTGCTATTTTCAACCTAGTGTGAATATATGCAGAAAAACCCCTTGACAAATGCAAGAAGGACTTCTGTGTATGTGATGATTCCACTTGCAGTGGCCAGGTCCGTGTTCTTGACCAAACATATGCCAACTTTACGGATCAGTCCAGCTTGCAATTGTATTACACAGCAGCAGCAGCTGAGAACATCACAATATTTGGTGTGGACGTGAGTAATACATTTGGGGAGGCCTCACCAACTAAGCAGTAGACCTTCTATACATTTGACTGGATAAAGCATTCCAATCTTGGTGGATCAATCACAAGGGTCAGCCACCAATCCCTGATGGTGCTTTTATTCTGGTATAACGGGTAATGCAGGGACATTCTGAGGCCCCAAGATTGTGGGAAGACATGCAGATGATATATGAAAGCATCTGGGCCTTTGCCCAGCACTTCATTAGTCTTGCCTCTACTTACCATAAATTGTACATCACCACAGAGTATTGTTTAAAAGGCAAGCAGATGACTTCACCATTGACACTTCTTCTTCTCTTGTTGTTGAAAATTTCCTGGACCAAATAGACAACACACTCTCAATTCCAATCAAGCAGCAGGGTCTAGTTATAATTTTTAATGAATTGTCATTCTTCAGTCCCAAGAATATATAAAGATCTATGCCAAAACCTATCAAGAAAAGGTGACTCAACCTTACTTAGAGACGTGGATGCCCAACATCATGTTGATAGTGGATCAACCTCTCCCACTTCTATCACAACCAATTTTTATGAAAGAGCTCTTATCAGCATTTGGATCAGATGAACCCAAGGAACAACACAAATTGAAGACCAAAACGGGCTTGGGTATTGGAATGATGTGGGTGAAGCCATTTATGCCATGACCACACGTTACCCAGACATGGCCTATGCCACTGTCAATTGTGCACGATCAAGTGCCAACCCACCAGAAATACATTACAATGCCATTTGATGTCTTCTCAAGTTTTTATAAGTGACAAGGGAGAAGGGAGGATGACTGGCATTTCTGGTGACCGGTGGCCAATACTGAGCTTCCATTCTATGATCCACCATGAATCAACAGTTGACTTGTGGATCTACTTATCAAAAACACCCTGAACATTCCCCATTGAATGCACATGGATTCATTTATTCCAGCAGTGCAGCATGTCCTCTCACCAGACATTCCTTTGGAGGCACCTGTGTCCATCTTGCTGTAGGGACGATTGTATATAAGGCAAACGGCAACCAACAGTGGCCCAATCTTCAACAGAAGGCAAGTTCATGATGACCGCTGATTTGGGAAAGATGTCATTATACAATTGTAGTGTCCTGTGGGATCTTGGTATTCCCCAAACAGTGGCTTTGGTGTGATACAAAAACAATGATGCATTCACAGTGATGGCTAATGCTCAGAAAGCCCATGCCAAGAGGACAAGCCATATTGATATGAGGTATTCTGTCCAGTGTGAATGGGTTGAATGAGATATCATTTGTCTTGAACTTATTGATACATCCATGAACATGACATACTATCTTACAAAACCCAACGATAAGATCTTGTACCACCATCATAGTGACTATCTTCAGGAACATCCTTGAAATTATTAAATTTGGCAATTTGGCAATTCTAGGCAAATTTTTGCCTCTCTGATTGCAGATTTTTCATCACCCAAAAAAAAATATTGCAGAAACAAAATTTAGTCAATGGGAAAGTTTCTTCTTCTGGCATGATAACAATATATATTACTAAAAAAATAACACGATCACTCAGACGGCAGATAAAGAAGAGGGGCCGCGGATTTTTATATGCCTTCTCAAAATCCGCCATTTTAGGCAGATTTCTTTTAAGCTCAGCAGATCCTGATTTTCCGCGGCGGATTTCTTTTAAGCTCAGCAGATCCACATTTTCCGCAGCTGATTTTTGCAGTGCTTGGCAAATTAAGTATGTCCAGTGACGTAGGTTAGTATTGTACCAGTTTTTCAAGTATGTATCCAAGAAATTACAAAATAGGAGTATACAATAAGTACTCATACTCTACTTAGCAGTAAAGATGTAGTATAATATGTTGTATTATAATATGCTAGCTACTACCTACCATAACATTTTTCATAATATTGTTTATTTTAAGAGTAATATACTACTATTATTTGCCTTATAATATTATTAATTACTCGTATATTATTATTATGTACTTGTGATCTTGTGCTTGGGATCAATCATATTGGTAATAGGAGTACGTAATATGAGTAATAATAATATGTACCATAGTATGGTAGTATAATTTTTTATTAGGAGTACCACTTACTCCTTATTAATATATCTACCTACGTTACTATTGTAGAATATTTTAGAATCTCTAGAGTACCACACATACTACATAATACATCATACTCTCTCTATATCTCTCTTTCTCTAGAGGAGAATTTTATTTGTATGTCATAATAATATGGTATTGTAGATACTACTACTTGTACTTATTCTACTTTGAGGTTCAGTACATACCATATTGTACTTTGTATATTCACATACATTTCTTATTGACTAAAACCCTTAATGGCTAAAAAGTGCCAAATTAGGCCCTTATTTTCTTAACAACTAAAAATTTGCTAAAACAGTCATTAACAAAAATTGATAAATTTCCAAAACAGCATCGTATTTATTTTTATTTTTGCAGTATTTTTGAATTTTTTTATCCATCGACCAGTGACAATTTTGAACATATGCCCACTAGTATGGTACTACGGTATTGAACTTACTCAAGCATTGTATTGTATGTAGAAGTAAAAAATNATGGCATCTGCACAGACGGAGGGGAAGATTTTACATCGTGTCCTGAAGATTGTCCTGCACCAGAACCTACCAGCCCACCTACACCTTCCCCAACTGGTGTGAATCCTCCACCAACCAAATCACCAACTCCATTACCAACTCCGCCCCCAGTTGGAGGGGGTTGTCCTGTGTGTTCCGAAACCAACGCTGAGTGTTGTGGCGAGTGTAAAACAAATGGAAGTCCAAGCTCACGTGGATGTATTGTTTAAAAGTTGACTCATATGTTGGTATCGCAGTAAAGAGACTTGAAAGCTGTCTGTGACATTTATTTTAGTCAAACCATTTGGTTATTGTTCGGGATTAATTTCTTTTTTGTAACTCTATAGAATCCTTCGACATTTCTTGAGAATCCCCAACCCCTAGACTACTACTGCCATGATGGCGTACTAGTCTAAAGATAGGTAGAGATAAGTAAGTACTACATGTTACTATCTACTTAGTCTATCGCTCCCCCACAATGCATAATCTACCCTGATATGCATTGTCAAAGTGCCAACAATGCGTGGTAGTCCCAAAACAATTCGGCCGCCGCCGCTGCTGCTGGCAATGGTGATTGAAGAGGTTTTGGAAGTTTAGTTGGTTGGGGTATATCCTGCTGAAGCCTCTTCAATTCACCAAATAGTCTGTGATGAGCAGGTGAGTACGCCGGGGGAACATGGCGAAGAATGTAATCACTGTGGCGGTGATAAAGAATGCGACCTCATTTGAGTTTGTCAAATTGTTTGCCATGTTCCACCCATTCGCAAAGAGCAAAATATTTGATATCGATATGGCAGGTGCGAGGAGTCGGCTTCTGAGCATTCGCCACAGTGGTGCATGCATCATTATCGTCGCACCCCACTGAGGCCGCCGTCTGTGGAATTCCCAGATCCCAGAGGACACTGCGATGATATAGGAGCATTTTTCCCAGATCAGCTGCCATCATAAACTCACCCTCTGTGGATGATTGTGCCACTGTGGGCTGAAGCTTGGCCTTATATCCTATTGCCACCTGCAAGCCAAACACATGTACTGCCAAAAGAACGACAAGTGAGGGGGCATGCAGCCCAGTCCGATCCGGCAAAGCCATGGGCGGTGAGTGGGGTGTGTTCTGGATGATATTCCATGAGGAGGTTGGTGACACAGCTATTGATCATTGGAGGATCATGAAAGGGCAAGTCCTCATTACCCACTGGGCACCAAAAGTGCAGACCATCCTCTCCCGTAACATAAAGGAACTTGAGCAAGTGCCTGATGGCATGATAGTGGAACTTGATGGGTTTAGCGCTAGATTGCGCACACTTGACTGTTGCATATGCCACATCCAGGCGACAAGTTGTCATGGCATATATTGCCTCCCCAACACCATTCCGATATCCCAAGCCAATATTTGTTTTGAGCTTCTGGTGCTCTTTTGGATCATCACTACCCACTGCAGACATGAGTTCTTTGATGAATGTGGGGCGAGAGGATAATGGGAGTGTTGGACTAAAGTCTGCAGCTCCCACGTACAGAAAAGATATTAGGAAGCCACGTCAGTGGCAGAGGATGTGAGGGTGGAGCACTCAGCTGCCTGCCAATGAATAAGTAGATTTGTAGCTCATACTTATTAGATAATCTTAATTACAAGGTGTAACTTGGAAACTCCACCATGTCTGCCATGCGGTGATTCTGAAGGCTAGACTAAAGCACTAGTGGCATTGAGTGGATAGAGAAATGTTTCTTCAACATGTATTGAAGTCAATCTTAAGGAGACCAATGATTTGTAGCTGGTGGATTTGGCATACACTGCGCTTCTTTTCCAGCATCACATCTACACTATTGGTCCAGCAGTTGTTGACAAACCCATGCACAAAGGGCAGGTTCATCATGATGCTTAGCCATTCTGCCAAATCATCTTCTTGGGCAAGGAATTTCCATAAGGTATAGTGGAATCCTGATGGGGAGGACAATGTTTGTTCAGAGACAGCTTGAAATTCCTTCTTAAATTCCTCTTGATCAAGTGATGTGCCCTTTGATGGGTTGGATGCGCTGTTCCTAACCTGTCTGTTCTACTGCCCGGAACCAGGCCTGGATTGCCTTGTCTGTGACTTGGTCCAAGCTTAATTGCCCAGATAACAGATCATCAACAAGATCTTTGTGCTAAAGTCCTTCTGCAGTTCCTGCATTAGTGGATCTTTGGCTCTGGTGTCCTCAACTGTAGCCTGTTGCAGTGCATGATGATCTCCTCAATCTTTTCTGGTCAGTAATCTTGATCCATGGGTCGAATGGGGGTAAGGTTTCCTGTAGATGATAGAACTCGTTGTTGGCCTCATCTTTGGCAGGGACTGCATCCTGCAGAAGGACTTTAAGATGGTGATGCCAATAAAACTTCCATGGGTTGTCAGGAATCAAAGCTGGCTGTTGAGTATATGCTGCATATGCTTCAAAGACACCGTTGATGTATCTGTATATCTCCTTGGTGTTGTCAGAATAGAACTATGTGAAGATGGGGACTTCTGTCTGATTCTGATCCAAGGCTCCCTTTGTTCCCTTAATAGCATTTGTAATCTTGTGGTGGACTGCCCTCTTCTTAGCACATTTGGTCATTTGCTCCATCTTAATCAAGTTCACCTGCTGCACAAGCTATAATCTGTTCCTCCTTTTTATGCCATTCAATTTGATGCCATGAGGCCTCTTTCTGCATCTCCCAGAGCTCCTGTCTCACAGCACAAACCTCTTTGAGGATTAATGGGCAAGACACATGAGGGATCTGCTCAATGTCAATGCCAAGCTTAACACCAAAAGCTTTGGCATTTGAACTGAGCTGTCTCCCATTGCAGTGGGCAGACAACACTGCTTTCCAAAAGTTTACTGCCTGGCCATTGCATGTAAGCTCAGGTGACTGTTGATATCCAAATTTCTTTTTGACTGTTTTTTTTGGCCACTCCAAGCACCACCTGTTTGATTTCAGTATCTAAATTGTTGTAATCACATAGCAGGTCTTTGGTTGCCCCATCTTGTTCCATTGTCTCTGATAGCCTGACTACTCTATTCTTGAAGTTCTTTTCCTCTGTCAGATTTT